>CAUYRT010011483.1:0-11954 GCA_963574885.1 Lepilemur ruficaudatus
TGAAGGGGAGGGGCATGCTTGAAATGTATTTGGGGATGGGTATTAGGGGTCTCAATAGGGGGTAGGAAATCCTCTAAAACTGATTTATGTGAATAGCTGTACAACTTGGTAAATTTACTAATAACCATTTAATTGTACACTCAAAATGGAGTAAAGACATGATATGTAAATTATACTTTAATAAAGAAAAAAATTGTTAAAAACAAATATTTCCTCAGTCTAAATGATCTAAACAGTGATACAGAACTTTTGATTTTATCTGACTACTGACCAATTTCTCATACCCTATTCTACCCCTTCAATAATTTATTTAAATTAATTTAAATTTTAATAAGGAAAATAAAAGACATTTTAAATTATAAAAAAATAAATAAATATAGTTCCAAGGAACAAATTGAAGTAATAAGAACCTTGGATTTTGAATATAGGAAACTAAAAAATCATTAATTTAAGTTGTATTTCCCAAGGATTTGTACTTAGGGGCTCTTCTTATAAGCACTTTTCTACTATCTTGGCAAAAGAAAAAAAAGCCCGCCCAGTTTTTTAGGAAGACATTAAAAACAAAAGCTTCGACCATCTGAACCGCCCTCCAGGAAGTGAACTATACTTCCTAATCAGGTTTCTGCCAAGCAGAGTCAAAGAAGTAACTGAGTTCATCACAATTGAAAACATAAGCGCAATTATTCATAGAATTCTTGAAAACATGTTTACTTGCTTTGAAGAAAAGATTGGAACCTGCCAAAGCAAAACCAGACACTCTTTCATTTCACTTTGTTTTTCCGTTTTTACAAGTTCAATAACTACAGCCAAAGAAGGCTGATAAGAAAATTCTGAAACCTTACACGCCAACTTGCTTCCTTTGCTACCTTCGAAAGGAGCAATCTAATTTGGGTATCCGTGCAAATTCACTCATTCTTAATTCATGTATACATTTACTCATTCATCAGTTATCTACTTTAGAATACCAAGACTAGCAGTAAAGTATTATATTTTCTTCTACTATGGATACAAAATAAACTTTGTTCCCTCAAATACGTAACATAGTAGATGTCAAAAGCATAAAGAAAGGAAAATAAAATGTAAATGATAATAAGAGATGTAAAAGATAACATTGTTTTGCATGTTAATTTTTGGTATGATGCTGCTCCATAATTTATGTTTTTGTTTAGTCTCATTTTGTTAGTTTAATTTACATTTACACTTTAAATTAATGGTAAATTCCTGTAGTATTTTTTCTATTTGTAGTTTCAAAGTGAATTCACTTAAAATACTAGACTTAACCCTTAAGTTTCTTAAAAAATGTTTATTGTGTTTTCTGTGGGTTTATTTTTTTTTTTGAGACAGTCTCACTCTGTCACCCAGGCTAGAGTGCAGTGGCATCATCATAGCTCACTGCAGCCTCCAACTCCTGGGCTCAAGCGATCCTCCTGCCTCAGCCTCCCGATTATGTGGGGCTGCAGGAGCATGCCACCATGCCTTGCTAATTTTATTTTTTGTAGAGAAAAGAGTCTTGCTATTGCCCAGGCTGGTCTCAAACTCCTAGGCTCAAGGAATTCTCCTGCCTCAGCCTCCCAAAGTGTTAGGATTACAGGCATGAACCACTGTACCTGGCCTGTTTATTGTATTTTTAAGTATTTTATTATTTTTGACATTATACAAACAATATCAAGACTATTATATTTTTAACTAGTCATCTAATGAAAATCTTGGGACTCTTTTTTCTGCAGCAACTAAGGTTACCTTTTAAAGAATTTAAGTGCCTTATTATCCATTTTACATTATGCTCCTCAGTGTTTGAAACCTCTCTGTAATTATTTTCCTTTTTCTCTTTTTTTGAAAACACCAGGATAGCCATTTTTAAGTATAGGATTGGTTTTTTAAATAATCTTTTAAATAATTTTTCATTATGATGGAAGAAATGCATGTACATTATAGAAATTTGGGGGTAATTTTTAAATTTCATATTTCAATCTCCCAGAGATAATCTCTGTTAATAGGTAATGCAAATCCTTCCAAATCTTTCTCTATGTGTGTATTGCCTTTTTTTTTTAACCAAAATGAAGTCATGGTATATGCTCCATTCTGTAACCTGCTTTAAGTTAATCAGCTTTATCTTCAATTTCAGTTTGTTTTCATATTATCTAATAATACTCAGGCCATATTCCTATTTCCCAACTGATCCCAAAATATCCTTTAGAGCTGATCTGTCCTTGCCATCATTCAATCCAGGATCACACATTACATCTAGTTTTTCAGTCTGTCTCACTGGCACAGTTTCTTTTTTATGACTTATTGAAGAAACCAGGTCAGGTGTCCCGTAGACTTATCTGACCTTCTACATTTGTCTGGTTGGTTCCTTGTGGTGGTGTTTAGCTTGTTCCTCTATCTCCTATATCTCTTGTAATCTCCAAAGAAAAGCTTGATTGATTCAAAATAAACATTTTGGCTAGAATCCATTATAGATATTGTTGTATAATGCATGTTGAATCACATCAAAACATATATAGTACCTGGATGACCTATCATTGGTGTCACTAAGCTTGACCTTTGGATTACAATGAGGACAGTCTGATCCCTCCATTGGCAATTTTGTTTTACCTTTTGAGACAAGAAAGGAATGTATAATGTAAATGTAAAATTATGGCATTATACAAACATCCAGTTTTCCATTAACCATTCATTTAATGTTTTTTATCACCAATTGATAATCCCTTCCTGAGTCAATAATTTCATTGGAGTTTGAGAAATGATGTTTTTCTAATTCTGCCTAATTCTCTTCATTTATTAGCCAATATTCTTCTGTATGAGGACTTTCTCTCCCAAGCTGGGCATTTAGGTTACCATGAAATACAATTCTTATTGTAAAGGCAAGATAAATACTAAGTTCTTTCTCTTTAATTTCTAATTTTCAAAGCAAGAAATGGTTTTAACAGCCGCCTCTAAAGATGACAAATTAATTTTTTTCTGGCTCTTTTTTTAGTATCACTTTGGAATTATGGATTTTCATTAATTTAGTGTGTTTCCATATACACAATTATTATGTTTCTTAGTGCTCAAATAACCCCTTCCTGCTTAGCTGCTGTGTCCTTTTGAAAAGACCCACATTAATCTTTGAAAGCTTCCTTTTAGCACAATAAGATATCCCATGCTCACCTTCCTGCCCTGGACTTGGAATAAGTCAATCTGCAACAAACCTCATTTTTTGTTTGTTTGTTTTTATTGAGACATGTTATCAAAGCCCACAGTATGCTAGTTATAGCTGTTCATTACTACTAGGATGACATTTTTTCAAGGTCATTTCAGTGAATGAATAAAAAATGAATCAATCTAAACCATGAGTTAAGTTGATATTTATGACTGAATTTTAACACCTCGTGTTTTCACTTAAGTTGATTTTTTATCTTATATTGGAAAGTTTTATCTTATAAATATAATTATTTGTTCTACCCTATAATTTTTTTAAAAATATTTCTAAATACAAAAATTGATATTATTACAACGATTTACTGAGGGAGGTTATCATATTTTTTTATTAATGTGTACGTAATGAGACTGTCCATTCATTTCTTATGTATATCAGCCAAAATTTTTTATTTGAAGCCTGAAAAGAAATTTGAATTACAAGGTCAGCACTAGATCTGGTCAAGTCTGATCATCTATTTAGTTTTTTCAGCATATGACAAAGAAACCATCTATACTCTAAAAACACATTGACTTTGTATAGGAAATATGTGTTATTTTGTATTATATAATCCACAGCTTTCTTCTGATATGTTTTCCTAAATGGTTGTTTGATTTTTATAAAATCCTCCTTAATATACACTACCATTCACAGCGAGTCTCAAAGTAATACTGATGTATAGCAGTATGGCAAGTGCCCTGAGAATTCTCACTTCTTTACCATAGAGGATGGTATAGGACAAGGCAAAGGTTCTAGAATCAGACAGACCTAAGTTTGAGTCAGGGTGCTGCTATTTACAGGGAGACACTGAACAAGTTTCTTAACCTTGCTGAGCCTCAGTTTCTTCATTTGTAAAATAAGAAGAAAAAAATACCTACTTTACAGGGTTATTTTCAAGACTCAATGAGGTAGTACATGTAAAGTACTTAGCACATAGTAAATGTTTACTAAATGGCAGCTGTTGTTTGTCTTTTTCTCTCTCTTTCAACCATGGATATATAAATCTACTGGAGTCACATCTCTGCCTTCAGTAAAGTATGACACTCTATAGCGCATAATTTTGTTCTCTTTTAGGTTTGGAATACCTCGTAGCAGGACATGAGGACGTAAGAACAGGCAAACTAGTCGTGAATATGAAAAGTTTTGTTCAGCACTGGAAACCATCTCTTGGAAGAAAAGTCATGGATATTTTAAAAAGAGAGTGCAAGTAGCAATAAAGATGTATAGCACATAATGGCACTTCTCTATGTACAAAACACAAACTTAATGGAAAAGAGACCTCAAAAATGAAACTGGAATTTTTTAAAGTGCCAAAATGTATAGAAATGTTCCAATGCATGGGCCTTGTCTAACTTATCTTTTCTGCGCCCATATTTAAATATAGTTTTATTTCATAAAGAGGAATGAAAAACCCTACGCTGATGTCCATTTTCTATGGGACTGATTCTGAAATTCATAACTATTAAGAATATTTTAATAGCAGCATGATATTTAGCAGTAATCTGTTAAGGGCAGTGCCTCTTAACAAGGACTCCTTCCAGCTTCAATTATGTTACTTACAGTTGATGCTACTCAAAGTAATGAATGAGATTTTAAGAAATCCCCAACACTACTATTAGGAAAGGTGTTTCTTAAAAAGAGCCTTCTCTTGTGTGTTATGTATGAACTTTGGTCTGTGGGGTGTTAAGTGGAACTTCTCCACATGTATATAGTATTTCCTTGTATAAAGCACTTTACTACCTACCACTTGGCGTTGTGAAAGTTTGGAGACTGCTGTTGACAGAAAGAAAAGAAAAAGCTGTGTAAGAAAACCTACTGAAACAGAAGCACTACCACTGCATGTGCGCAAAAGTGACCATATAAAAGAAGTTGTGCTATTTAACTCTGAACACTTGGAGAAATTATGTGAAGATGCAGCCTAAAAGGAGAATGTGTTTGCATAAAGTCTCAGCTTCGGGCTAGAGGTTAGATTCCAGGATACCAGCCATGATGAAACTTTTTAAAAAACTAAGCAAGAAGAGACTTTAAAATAAGATAAAGAGATCATAAATGTAGAAATATGCTTGGATAAAGGGGAAATGGACTTTAAATTTTAAAAAGTTCATTTATTTGCAATGCACTTGTAAACACTTAAAAAATTATTGTAGACACAGAATTTGTTATATTTTTGTGTTTAGTATTTAAACCTGAACATGAAAACAATTTTCTTCCTTGTCTTTCTTAACAGTATATGGTCACTATATTTACCCATTTTTTAACACAATGTATGTGATAGTTCACCAAATTATAGTTTTTCATTATCATTCCTCCTATACCCACGTATAACCACTAAATATACAGTTTCTTCTGTACTTGAATATACAAAACATGAACACAGTGCCATATAATTAACTTCACATACAGAACATATTCTTTTCCTGAGGTCCTGTGGACTTACAAAAATATATATATATTGCTTTGTTAATTTGTTTTTATATTTCATATATGTAATAAAGGAATATGATCTCCTGATTTTTGTCTCATTTCTTGATCAACTTTTTCAATAATGCTAAAGATTACCTTCCCATAATGAGGGAACTTTAATTCCTTAAATTAAGAAAATCAAACAAGAGCTTGGTATTTCTATTCTATTACTCTGGAGTTTAGGAATGGAGTGGAAGCTAATTCAGATGTATTTAGCACCAGTAGACTTTGGACATGAACTTTTTTCATTGGGTGCATTGCAACTTTTATATTACATTTACTTTTTAACTAATTTTAAAAGGCATAAAAGTTCATTGTTGAAAATACAAAAAAAGCATAATGGGAAAAAACACTTATACTCC
Organism: Lepilemur ruficaudatus; assembly: GCA_963574885.1. Taxonomy (NCBI): domain Eukaryota; kingdom Metazoa; phylum Chordata; class Mammalia; order Primates; family Lepilemuridae; genus Lepilemur; species Lepilemur ruficaudatus. Next base: position 6,007 of record CAUYRT010011483.1, read on the forward strand.
ACGCATTCTGAGATAACAGCCATTCGAATTTTAGTGCCTGGGCTGTAAACTGTTCTCTGTGCATATGCTTACCTTTTATATAATTGGAATTGTACTAAACATTCAATTATGAAATCTGCTTTTTCACCTATAGTATGCCTCTCACCTTCTTACCTATTCTATCTTATCCAGGTAGATGGAATACTATCTAGTAGGGTTAACATTTACAAGCAACTTATAAAACATGTTGGTAAGAAAATATTTCAAATACATCAAATATAGGATTTTCCACTTCATTTTATTTAAAATAATTATTACCCATTAAAAAAAGAGTAGAAATAATGACTTTTTTAAAAAAAGAGTATAAATATATCTATAAAACATCATTAAGTGAAAAAAATTGCAGAAAAATATATAATTAACCCCTACCCCAAGAACACATTTATTACATATATGGTGTTTTAAAAGCACTGAAAGATAGATTATAGCAGTATTTCAAAGAAAGAGGGAGATTTTTCCCTTTTATTTTTATTGTATGTAAAATACAATACAGATCTTTCAATGATCATGTACTACTTTTGTAATTTATTTTTTTTAACAATTAAAATTTAACCAATTATTTTTAAACTATGTTCAAGTAAAATCAGAAATAAAAGTTTAATTTCATCTAGTTTATCAAACTGTTGGGCCCCAATATGTCTTCCCATCCTCTGATTAGAATCTTTTTCCTTAGTTGCTCTTTCAAGTACTTTTTCTGGCAATATTAAAAAAAAAAAAAAATAGGTCCCTGTATGAATCATTTCTTAATGTTTTGATTCTCAAATCATTTACAGCCCTTCCACTGCAGTTTTAAATTTTCTATGAGCATCATTTGGCTTCCAAAGTGGAAAACAAAAAAGAAGAAAGAAAAAAGAAAAGAAAGAAACCCCGTGTTCCCCATTTGTAAAAGTAAACAAGAAAATGGAGCTTGAGCTAGCCTCCTCATGACTGCATTCCCATCCCATCATTCCATCATACTACCACCCTGCTGTATGCACGTTCTCTTTAGCCCTTTTCAAAATAGCCACCTCGGTACCAAGGCAACAGAGTTAAATAAAACTTCCAACTATGGCTTCATAGGAGCCTTAATACTTCCTTCAAGAGCTACTGGGAATGTCTCTCCCAGAACTCCATATACTGCTGGCTTTATTAGTCAGCAGATGAGTTTCATAATCTCCGCATACCTATCTGCATGATTTGCCTAAGGTCAACACAGTCTTGCCCTGTTCTTACATCATTTTCCCTGTAGAGGAATGTTACTAATATTTAGAATTTGATGCAATGGAAATTCTCAATAATAGGATAATCTTTTAATAGTGTCCACTAAATGAGGTCAAATCTATGGGGATGTGACCATGAGACAAAGTGTCCATCTGGCTATATTAAACAGAGAGCAAGGCCTATTATGGGTAAACATTGTTCTTGGGGACACTTTAGGCTCTTGCAAAACAAATCCTTTTCTAAATGATCACAGACTTATCAGCTCTGATGAGCAGGAAAAAGAACCTTGAAAATGTCTGTGCTAGCCATCCCTCTGCCACTGTCCTGGAATGCCTCAGAACAAGAGTGAGCATCGCCTGGCCCCCAGAGTGTTGTCAGAGGCCTCCAGACTGAATTGCTTTTGTGCTCATTGTTTTAATGATAAGCAGTTCCCTAACTTAACTTTATCAAAGAGCCAAAGTTACTCACAACTTATTTCCCACGGTTTGGAAAGAAAATATTTATGAATAACTTCAAACTGACAAGGGAGATTGGTATAATAAAAATGGAATAGAAGCAAAGGGGTGTGCCTTGCATAACTGATGGTTTGTTGTTGTTGTTTTTTTAAGTCTCTTGGAGAATGATTTGTCTGAAAATACTTCTTTAAAAATGATGCTCTAATCTCTGCATTCCTACACTTTCACTAAAGAAATTTAAACATTTCTCTACTTTTTGAGGATTGCTGATTATGTTTGAGATCTGCAATTTTTTAAATGAAAAATTCTCAAATTTATTATGAGTCAGTTAATATATGCTGGATAACTAAAAAAGCAAAATATTAGTCACAAGAAAGAAAGAAATTATGCACTGAGCCAAACAGATATTTCCAAAATGTGAGATGTATGTTCTGTTAAGAGAGGGTTTTAGTAAATGCTGAATATACCTCTAATGTCCTTAATATGTAGTCACAGGTGGGGGACATTGCTCCAAACTGTGATCATTAGTAATGAATTGATTTATAAATCCAAGACTGTCCAAGATTTATTAGAAATGATCAAATCATAATGTGCTCATCTGAATAAGAGGGAATAGCACCAAAGAACCTTGCTTGCCAGAAAGAAAAACTACCACTGTTAGCAAATTTTTAGTTATCAGTTAAATGGTCTGTCCAGAAACTCCCTAGACACCTCCTTCTCAGCCAGGACACTACCAAGGGTTTCCAACTTGGCAAATAAAAAACAAGAAAGATGATATCAACAACAGCAAACAGTAAGAGTTTATTACAAGCTAGGCACTATATTAAGTGCTTTACATGTGTTGTGCTCATTCTATCCTCCTAAGTGCCTCTAAGGTGAATGCTAATATTATTTCCATTTCCCAGATGAAAAAACTGAGGTACAGGGAGACTAACTAAAGTGTTCAAGTACACTCAGCTAATAACTGTAAAGCCTGGATTTGAACCCAAGCATTCTAACTCACAAAGTTCATATTTCAGACTCTAAAAAGGGATTCTGGCATTCAGAAAGCAGTTCATGTCAGGTGATGCCAACTGCACCATTTTCCTCACTGGCAGTTTCTTTTTGATCATAGTTGAGGGAAGAGAATGAAGGTCAGCATTTCTCCCAGTTTCCTTCTTCACATTCAGAATGGTGATATATTCCATTAATCCACTCTGCGATTACATCATTTTCTACTGTCTTTCCTATGGTTACAGTGCCCTTAGAGTAATGCTGCTCTCCGTAATTTATACTAAGAGGAAATGGTCAGGGTTCCTCTTTAACCTTTGCTCGGTTCTTCTTGGTCTGGTTTTCTGAGGTCCATTTGGGCAGAAAGTCTGCTTTTGCATTTATTAATAATGATCCCAAATGAGCTACTGTGAAATTCAACAGCATTTCAAATCAATTCGCTCAGCTCTGACTTTTGCTGTGTAGAGCAATTCTGCTAACAACATGAATGAGAAGGAATTACAGCAGAAAGAGACAAGGAAACAGGAAAAAAATCGAGAATGTGGGCACTTTGTCAACCAAGTGGGGGAGGGAAGAAAGAGGCAGGAAAAGGATAAAAATATAAGAGACTAAAGGAAAGCAACAGCTAGAAAACGAACCAGGTGGTTTGTTCTAGTAAGAATGTGTAAAATATTTCAAAGTAACACATACTCAGTCAACCACCTCTTCTATTGCTAGACACCATGATTTATGTAACATATTTCTGAATATTTGTTACCAAATTTTTCCATCTAATTTTCTTGCTGTTAGTTGTGTTTGAATCAGAGCCAGAAAAGGTATAGAAGATAAAATAATACAGAAACCTTAGGTAATGGTAATTAGGAAATTAGGAAACCAATTCATTTTACCACATACCAAAACTGAATTTTTAATTTACCTTTTACAGACTAGTCAACAAAATATTAAATATCAATAAGCATTGCCTAAAAGTCTTTTTCAATATACCTGCTCATCATAATAATGGTTATCACTTTTGCCCTTATTATGTGCCAGGTGCTATGATAAACTTCACGTGGATTTTCTCCTCACATAATAATCCTATAAAAAGTCAGTAACATTAGGCTGAAACCAAAGGCCAGAGTGGTCATATAACTGGCCCAAGGTCACAAAGCAAGTAAGCGGCAAAGCTAGGATTTGAACTCTGATTTACCTGCCTTTCTTTTGAAGCTATACTTTTAACCTCTATGCTCTACTAAAGCCTTTAAATCAATGATTCTCAAATAGTATGCATAAAAACCAGCAGACAGGTTTTCATAACATAGAGTCCCAGGCCTCTACCTCAGAGCACCTTTTTCCAAAGTTCTGGGTGGGGATCAGGGAGGGACATGTTAATAAGCACCAGTGGCAACTCAGATGCATGATCTATAGACAAGACTTTGAGAAATACTGCTCTGGACACTCTTACAGAATCAGAATAGTCGTGACAAAGTCATTGAATCATTCATTAGTTCTATTTCTGCAACTGTATCTCCCTCTGGTCATAAATCTACTTGGCCTTCATCACAAATGTTATTTTATGTATAACAGAATCTTTAGTCCTGTTATAGTTACCCAAAAACTAAGATAGTGGAAAAAAGGAATTGAAAGGCCATCCCTCCAGTAATTATGTACCCTTACTTCCTAAACTGGTCTTAAACAGAATTGTGAAATACCTAAAATTGTCTTTGCTGTCTTAACTCCTCAACCTACTTTGGGCAATCTCCTCCCAGGTGCCCATTCACTTCATACTGCTCAGAGTCCACACAAAGATGATGGACAAGACTCTAAACTCCCAGCTTTCCCTCTAACCTTAAACAGTATAGTTTTTTTCTTTTTTCCTTTTTTTTTTAGAGAAAGGATCTTGTTCTATTGCCCAGGCTGCAGTGCAGTGGTGCGACTGCACCCTCAAAATCCTGGGCAATCCTCCCACCTCAGCCTCTGCAGTAGCTGGGACTACAGGCGTGTGCCACCACACCTGGCTAATTCTTTTATTTTTATTATTTTTTTATTTTTTTTATTTTTTATTTTTTGTAGAGAAGGGTCTCGCTACATTGCCCAGGCTGTTAAACAGTACACTTATTCATCAAGATGTTACTCTTGACCAAGAGATTGATAAATTGATAAGATAAAATAAATCATTCCAATGAGATAATTTCATGTTTTTCTACTTCTCAATTTGCCCCTAACATAATGCTTTATTGACCCAAAGAAGCCATGCATGTCTGTAGAAAACTTTTAACGAGTTATTCTAATCATGGGAATTTCAGGCACTGGTGGCAGGCCAGTGGAGGAGATATTTTTGGTCAGATGTGTCTTTCAATGCCTCATAAATCAAGCTGCCTAAGCAGCTTCCTAATTTCCCTTTAGGCAATGCCAGCCCTGCACACAAACTCAATTGCACTCCTTCAGAGGCTTAAGAAATGAGGAAAAAGTTGAACAAGAAGTGACACTGGGAAAGGAAAGCATGGGGGGGTTGCCTAACTTACCGTCTCTCAGAAATGAGGATTCAAGCCACAAATAAAATAATAAGAATCCACACAGACTCTACACTTTTCTTTCCCATTCTTACGAATGAGAAATAAAATCCAGGATAATATATTTTTTAATAGGTACGGGGGAAAACATCAATGTACACAACTTACATCACAGCAAATAGAATTCTTTAACACTGGAAACAGTCCTGTGACACATTAACACTCCGCACCTTATGCAGGGAGACTTGCCCTGCAGTGACCTTCAGCCACCTAGGGAGCTTTTGATAACAACTGAGAGTACACAACTGGATATTTTTATCAGTGCGTTCTCTGCCTCTGATAAATGTTATACTAAACAGAAGCAAAAATACATGAATACATTTTTTAAACGGTATTTATAAGTACACTTAATTTGCATGCCTCCAAATTTTATAGGTTTCACCAAATGCCTCAGGAAAGATGAAGTTTCACTTGCCACAGATATTATCCTACTAGCATTGGGTGAAGGCAATTTGAGAAGTAGTGTTTAAAGCTTCATATTGGCCATAGTTGACTTTCCAGGCCTCAACATCTTTATGAAATGTGTTTTCCTTTTTTAAACACAAAGTAACACACATGTAAAAACAAAACAAGGCCGGGCGCGGTGGCTCACGCCTGTAATCCTAGCACTCTGGGAGGCCGAGGCAGGCGGATCGCTCAAGGTCAGGAGTTCGAAACCAGCCTGAGCAAGAGTGAGACCCCGTCTCTACTATAAATAGAAAGAAAGAAATTA
>CAUYRT010011484.1:0-32345 GCA_963574885.1 Lepilemur ruficaudatus
CCTGTAGTCCCAGCTACTTGGTAGGCTGAGGCAGAAGGATTGCTTGAGCCCAGGAGTTTGAGGTTGCTGTGAGCTAGGCTGACGCCACGGCACTCACTCTAGCCCAGGCAACAGAGTGAGACTCTGTCTCAAAAAAAAAAAAAAAAAAAAAAAAGACCTACTCCTAACAATTCCATCACTGCCATTTGCCCCTCGCAACTCCCTCCCATCTTTCTAGACATTCACCCTCCTCCTGAAACTCCCCATCACATCAATGCCCTGTCTCACTTCCAGTGAGTGGCCTTGATTTTGTTCCCTCTGTGAACAGGAGGCAATTGGCCCTTTAGAGCTACACACGCACCTATTCCTGCTGCCTCCGATAGCACTGGATCTCATCCTCCCGACAAAGATGCATCTTACTTAGCAACATCCCTCTCATTCTCCTACCAGTTCCTTCCTCTGGCATTTTCCTCTCAGGCTACACATATGATTCTGTCTTCCCCAGCCTAATACCACCAACATGCCTTTCCCTGGTTTTATCACCTCAAAAGCTACATCCCATCGTCCTCCTTGGCCTCATCCCTCAACCTAAGATAGGTCAATTTCCATCTCTACTTCACCAAAATTGTTGTAAATTCACCTGCTACTAAATTCCCAAATCTCAATTCTAATTTTCCTTATTCTTCTGAAGCATTTGACAACAGTGCCAAGCTCTTCCTTCTTGAAGTTCTCATTTCCTAGATTTCCAGAACACTCTTTTCTTGTTATTCAGACCATTCCTTTATTACTGGCTACCCCTCCTCTGACCATTAGGGTCTGCCCTCTTTGGTCCTCTTTTTATTCCATGTCTTTCCATTTCTGACCCGCATCCACATCCATGCTTTGGATCCAGGTTTCGACTATCTTCTATATGTCAATAATTCCAAATCTCTATCTTTAATCCTAACTTCTCTCCTGACTTCCATATCCCAAATTTATTGGAAACCTGCTACTTCTCATATATGCTGAAACTCAGTTGATGGTGTCACTATACACAGGAGTCCCCCATGCCAGAAACTTTGAAGTTAGAGAACGGTCCTTAACTCTCCCCTAACCTTCACATCTCATCCATCACAGAGATAGGATGCCTCTTCTGCTCCTGAATGTGTCTCAAATCCGCCCCTTCCTCTCTGTTCTCAAAGTCTCCCTTTAGCTTAGGCCCTGAATTTCTCTTCTGGGCGAGGACAGTAGCATCCCCTTCCTTCTGCTCCTATATGCAGCGTGGTGACAGTACAATCTGCTGTGTCGCAAACATTGCAGTAAATCTTGGTAGCCCAACCAGTGTGGTGCGGGTGGAGAGGCAGTGAGAATCATAAGACTGGATCAAAAATAACACAGGCAGAGGCTATTTTATGTTGTGAAAAATCACATAGATTTCATGGATGAAAAGGTGACTTATTACTGAGCTACTCATATGTATAGGCTAAAAGAGAATTTTTAAAACGCAAAGCAAATGACACTGATGGCTCCTTTCAAAGATCTTTTGCACCGTCCTTTACTTAGGTCCTGCAGATACTACAATAAATCCCAGTATCAAGTGATTGTACCTTACCCTGATCTTCAGTACAAAGATGTCCCAGGAAATACACATTTCCTGTGTTTATTATTGCGTGATACTTCTTACCCCTAATTTTCAAGAAAGGGAATTTGCATTCCTAATTCTGTTTCTCATGTATGCATTGATATCACAAAACAGTTCAGATTTTGGTTTTTTTCCCCATTTTTAAGTAAATCCAAATGTTTTCAATTGATTCAAAAGGTCTTGAAATATCTAACAGATTTGTGTAATTGTATTAAGTGAAATTTCTTGCCATTTCTTATGTCCTATATTATATAACTTTCTCTCCTGTTCTTCCACGCCCTCACACATGTCCCTCTATGCAGGATCCCAGCCTCTTGTCTGACTCCAAATTCACTAAAATTCAGTTTAATATACCTCCTGTAAGTCACCTTCTCTGCTGCTTTCTGTCCTATGCACCCATAGCACTGTACTTTGCTACTAAATTGAGTTATTTCTATGTTTATCTTTCCCATCAACCTTTGGAGCACAAGGAGTGTTTCAGTGTTCTCTGTAAACTTAAGATCTAGCACAATTTCTAGCATATAAAAAGCACTTAATAAATTGCTCAAGGAATGAATGGTATTAAATATAACATGGAATCTGATTGCCAATGGTGAACAATTGTTAAGAAGTCAATTGAAGCCAAAATATAGATAGTAATTGTAATTGAATGCCTTACTATGCCATTTCATGGAATTTTTAATCTTCAAAATGGATATATAACCCACATATTATAAAATTCACACTTTTTATTTTTCAGTATATGCAGAGTTTTGTAACCATATCACTAATTCTATAATACTTATCACCCCAAAAGGAAACCCTGTACCCATTAGCAGTCACTCCTTATTCCGCCCTCCTCTCAGCCCTTGGCAACCACTAATCTACTGTCTTTTTCTGTGGATTTGCCTGGTCTGGACATTTCATGTATATGGGATCATATAATATGTGGCCTTTTGTTTCTGGCATCTTAGCAGATTGTTTTCAAGGTTCATCAATGTTGTAGTATGTATCAAAACTTCATTCCTTTCTGTGGCTGAAAAATATACCGCCGTATGGATATACGACTTTTTTTTTTTTTTTTTGAGTCAGGGTCTCACTCTCTCACCCTGGGTAGAATGCAGTGGCGTCATCATAACTCACTGCAACCTCAAACTCCTGGGGTCAAGCAATCCTCCTGCCTCAGCGTCCTGAGCAGCTGGGACTACAGGCATGCGCCACCACGCCTAGCTAATTTTTTCTATTTTTAGTAGAGACAGGGTCTCGCTCTTGCTCAGGCAGGTTTTGAACTCCTGAGCTCAAGCCATTCTTCCAGCTTGGCCTCCCAGAGTGCTAGGATTACAGGCGTGAGCTTCCTTACCCAGCCTTAAATTGTGCAGTCTTTTTATTGTTGAGTTGTAAGAGCTCTTTATGTCTTCTGGATACTGGATTTTTGTTTTCTTAATCCTCAACGATCAGCCTGCTGAAATGTGGGGATTTCTCTATTTTATAGCCTTAAGAAACTAGAGCCTAGAGAGTTTTAGTTAGAGGTGTGATTGAATCTATCATATATCTGTGATTCTCCAAAGCCTGTGCTCTTTGCTATTCTGCTTCAGAGAAGTTTTAACTGATGATATGGTTTAGAGTGGCCACACCTGTGGGTGGTTAATATGAAGATGAATGTCATTGGAATTGAGGCCAGTATGTTAGAGACATTATCAACTGACTGCTAAAGTCGATGGTGGTAGACCTCAGTCATATATAAAATAAGTAAGCTGGATTAATGATATTTAAGGTTCCTTCTTACTCCAAAATTCTCTGATTTAATAAGCCTTTTTGTTTTGCCAGCAACAAAAAGCGGAACAGTCATGAAAAGCCAATTCCCTAAGTATTAAGATATAAGGAAGAACCATCCTCTTATGTAAATCTCGCAAAGGCCTGGGACTGGGGCCCTCCACGGATATCTGTCCCAACTTATCCATGAAAAAAATGGATCTGCTATCATAGGTAACATCTCCTGCTGGCAGCATAATCACTGCTTTCCTCAAAAAACAAACAAACAAACAAAAAAAAAAAAACAGAAAACCTGAGTTCTTTCCTATGCCTTGAGTAAATCAGAATGATGCTATGCTAAGCTAAGACCAACTTGCTTCCCAGAGACTCTCCAGCTAAACAATTATTTTGCTGCAAATGCATAGCAATCTGCGCAAAAATGGATAAAGTTTTAGTGCCATCACCTTTGTATTGCACTACCCTTGCTGTCTCTAACAGCAGATGATTTCAAAGGAATCATTTAGAAAAACTTGCATACTGCAGTGTCCATGGAACAAGGAAGTAAATGGAGATGAACAGGTCATTAACAAAATATAAACATGGTTTTAGTAAGAAATTATAGGAAGTGTGAATAGAATATTTCCAATTACATAATGTATTGAAAATAGTTAGAATATATACATTGTTTTAAAAAAATGCCATGTTATTGATAAAATGTTAAACTTTTCATACAACTATCATTTGGATTTCACTCACTCTTGCCAAGTGGCACCTTTGCTTTTCTAGGTGAACAATTTGTTGAAGAGTAGGATCTCTAGCGCCCTCTGGTGAAACTTTATGAGACTGTCCCGTCAGGTCATTCAGGACATGCTCATGACTGAAGAAGGGTAAATTGGGTGATTACTGCCCATGCAAATTTTACAAGTTGAGAAGTGCTGCCTTTTCCCTCTGCTTAGGAGAAAGGTGACCTCAGTGAGTGCCCTTATCTCTTTACGGAAAGTATCGTTTCCACTGACGCTCAGCCAAGCTTGTACCAAAATATGTTCTTCCTAAGTTTTCATCATCACTGTCTTCTTAAAAAAACCAAAAACCTGTTAATACAAACAGGAGAAATAAGGAAAGCCTTTAAGTCATTCAGGTCCAGGTCCCCCCAGCGAGCTAACTGGACAGCAGAAGTTGTCAATAAAGCTTAATGGGCAAGGAAAGCTTTCTTAGTGGTCCTTGATCCTCACTCTGTCTTTATAATAATGGATCCCACTACTCTAGTCAACTCTAGATCTAAACTTTCTGGGAGATGTCATTTTTTCAGATTTCAGGAAGCTGTCCTCTTCCAAATGGGGGCCATTTCCAAAAGGAGACATCAACAGAGTCTAAGTTCATTCTCCAGACCAAACACTTTGGACTTAAGGCTCTTCAGTTCTCCTTGTATCTTATGTGCCCGTCTGTTGCTGTCACGGACCTCACAAAGAATGGCAAGATCCTGGTTTGCCCGGGCATTAACCGTTGCCTAGGGATTTGAAAAAAAGAAGAAGAAATGATTACTGCATACGTCAGAGGAGAATCAGTTATAAAGTCCAGGCTACACTGGCTCCTTTTTATGGGCTTTTGAGCACATTGGATAAATGCAGTTCTTAGTTTGTTCAATGACTAACAGAAGAAGGAAAATGTAGAATTAAAGCAGGAAAGGCTTTAATTCTTTCTTCCCCATACAATAGGAAAGGAGGCTTGAGATAGAGATCAAGAAACAACTAAAACTGGGTAATAAGAAGAGACCAATATAAACATTATATGGGGTAAAAGGTATCTCTGCTTTTCATAATTAACCTGTTTGGAGCACAGCAATCACTTAAGATATGTGACTAACTGGTTAAACCTCTTTAAGAAGGCTCTTGAAGCAATCTGATTTCTAGAAAGCTGTGTCTGACTGGGAAAAATTACTTATCATTGCTTTCCCCAATTGTAAAATAGACATAATTGTTTTAGTCTACTTTTTGAATTGGGAGAGATGACAATTTCTGTTAAGTTAAGCTTTGATGGAAATATTAATGATGCAGTCATTCAATTATTTCAGTCTATTTTTGTTTTCCCAATAGTGTGTGCTTGTTGAACTGATTTTCAGGGAGGCTTAAAGGGTGGTGATCATTAGCGTCTACCAGCAGGGAAAAGGCACATCCTTCTTCTGAGGAGCCCTTCTGACCATGTTTCCTCACCTCCACCTCTTTTCTCCCTTGAGATAATTCAGGACCAGCAATTACCTTATAGAGCATTTGCTCCAAGTCTTTCAGTTTCTGTCGGAGAACCTTAATATCTGTCTTAAAGCCTTCTACTTCCAAGATACGTCGATGCTCCAAGGCCTCATAGCGTTTTGTCATTATTTGTAAACGCTTCCCCATCTTGTTAGTGCGGTCCTAAAATGTGGAGAAAGGGAAGGAATTTATGAAGGTGAGGGATGCATTCCCCTGAGCCATCTGCATGTCCCATTCCATCATCGTAAGTAGCAGAGAATTTTGTACCTTAAAGATCTCTCTCCTCATTCCCTCTTCCTCACGAATTCGGGCAAGTTCCTCTTCTAGGGAAATGCACTGCTCTTGATACATGTTGGACAGCTTTTTCTCTTGTATTAACTTATCCTTTAGGGACTTTAGGTCAAAGGGACAAAAAATATTAATACTCAGTTATACAACTTAGGTAATTCGTAGAGGAAAGGAAAGGAAACGAAGAAAGGAAAGGAAAGAAAAGGAGGAAGGGAGGGGGAGGGGAGGGGAAAGGGGGAGGGGAGGGGAGGGGAGGGAAGGGAAGGGAAGAAAGAAAAGGATTTCCAGAATTACAAAATGAGTTAAGGAACAAGATGACAAGGAATTTTGAAAAACATCTGAAAATCTTCTACTTTTAGACTATTATCCTCTTAAGCCCTTTTTCTAAAGTGTACATAGTGGAAATTCTTTAAAATAAAACAAATATTTTTGGCTCTGGGAAGAGTCCAATAACGAAGTTCAGAATCTGTCCCAAGTAAGACGTTACAATATGTTTTGGGCTACATTTCTGAAGTTCTTTAAAAAGGGAGAAATATTAACAACAATAACTATTATACACGCTCCACTGAGCAGCCAAAATGATCTTTTAAAAACCTAAATGAGATCTTGTCACTTCCCTGCACACAGTCCCTTGCAGACGTGACGATGTTCAGAGCTGAGTTCACCTGCCTCACCATGACCTCTAGGCCCTCCACGATGGCTACTGCCTCCCCTCCAACCTTCTTACATGCCACTTCCTCCTTGCTTATTCCTCTACAACCACAAAGACATCCTTCCTTTTCCTTGAGGTACCCCAGGGCCTTTAAACTTGCTTTTCCCCTAAGTCTGTATGGAAGCTTAGTCTATTTTTCAGGTCTCAGCACAAACACCAGACGTAAGAGAGTATCCTGTGCTCCCCCTCTAAAGTAGGCATTCAGCAATTACATATAATCTGCATATAATTCCTTTATTGCCTAAAGCCACTTTTTTATAATCTATGATTTTCTTAGGTATTTGTTGTTTCTGTTTTTTCTCACCCATTAACATATAAACACCATGAGGGCAGACCTTGTCTAGATTATTTACTGCTATAGCTCCAAAGCCTATTTCATAATAGGAGTGTAATAAATATTTGTTGAATGAATGAATGAATCAACAGTTTTGTATTTTAAATCCCCAAATACTATGATGATCACCTACTCTTTGAAACCTGTTTCTTGAGGCTGCTCCTATAACAGCTTCCTGGACTGAATGGATCTTATATGACAATTCATAGGTTCTTTGGAATACTTTCAACTCCTCCAGAAAAATAATAATACCTGTAAGATAGATATAAGGACATTACCTTAATATATTCATTCTGGGTATGATGACTCTCATGCATAACTGGCAAAACTTTTCCAATTTTATCTTCTTTCCTCTTATACTGCACCCTATATTGCTTAATCTTTGACATCAAATGATCCTTTTCAAGCATCCATGACTTCTCTTTATTTTGGTTTTCAAATTTGAGTTGCAAAAAATCTTTGGTGCTCTCATAGAGCAGTTCTTGGGTATAATGGAGACTAGGAAAGAAAGTACAAGTGTGGACATGAGGATGCTTACATAGCACATCTGAAATTAAAGGTTATTCTGAAAGGGAAGATACAGGTTCTTTAAAATTGTACAATATATGAATTTTGTAAAATATTATTAGCAGTTTTAAAAATGAACTTAGTCTGATCACTGGCAATCTTACATGTTTTACTGGGCAAAGTATAATGTAACCACTCATACTCACTGATTCATAGATTGGCCTTTATAAATATTTTCCTGAGTACTAATTTCAGGTTATATGATTAGAAAGACTACAGAAATACTTACACATAGTCTGCATAAGTACAGACTATTCCCAGGAATAATACAAAAAAGAACCAAATCATGGTGTTCAGACTGAGGGTTAGTTCTAAAATATCAAAAACAGCTTTGCTTTTATTTATGCTGTGCTCCAAGTGCACCTGCCCTATATCAAAATCTTGTCTTTTTTTTTAAAGATCAACTTCCACTATAAAGTCATCTCAACAATTTTAGCCCATTTTCATATCTCCACTCCCTGAAATTCCATCAGTTTTAATATATATCGCTGTCTCATAATCTAAAACTTGCTTATATACTATGTCCTATTTTAACTGTCAGCATGTATTTTTTTTCCCAGCCTGAGTGAAAGCATATACCTTATTTATCATTTATTTTTGCCCCAGTGCTACCGAATTATCAAGGACAATACCAACTACTGGATATACACAAGGCACTAAATAGATTCCTGGTGACTATTTCTTGAGATTTAGGAACAGACAAATGATGTTTACATCACCACCTAGAAAAATACCATATCGAATGCTCTGCTTGCAAGAGTATTAAATACCATTAAGTAATCACTATAGTTTTCCACAGAACAAATAATGTCAGATCCACTTGGTTTTCTTTACAAGTAACAGGGTACATAGATAAAGGGAAAACGATAGCATAGTGCCAGGCACAAAGTAGAGTAAATGTCACCAGATGAAAATATATATAGTTATTCAGGTGTATATGTGTGTGTGTGTGAGTGTGTGTGTGTAGAGATTGACTCAGTTACCACAAGTATCTCTCCTGCTTTCAGTGAGTTATTTTATTCTGTCTTACATTATGTTTTCAATTACAATCTGGTAGAGTATGGTCTTGTTAAAATACAAATGGTTTGAAAGCGACACCCAAAGGGCAGCCATTAATGGCCTTGGATTTCATGTCATTCAATATCCTTAGGATGATCTATCTAATGGAAGGAACTGATCATGTACTCAGATATGCAAAGAATGACAAACGAGTAAGGTTATTACTATTCTGGAAAACAAATATAAAATTATAAATTACTGTGACAATTTAAAAATATCAGTCCCTTAGAAAGAAAACCCAATGAAAAGTCAAGATGCTATGTTTAATACAAAAATACCAAACATAAAAATGAAGACGGAGAAGTACTGGCCAAATGCAAACACATTATTCCATGTTAAAAGAAACAGCCTGTAAGGGCCAGGACATATTTTCTATCCTGCACTGATCAGAGATTCTAATTTGAGTTATCATGTCCAATTTTAATCATCATACTTTAAAATGAAGGAAGAGACACTAGAAAAATTTGAAAAAATAAAAAAGATAAAAGAATAAAAAATATAACATGAAAAAATATTTTAAAATTTAGGATGTTTAATGCGGAAAAGAGACAGTAAGGTGCAATTTGATAAGGACTATTAAGTGTTACACAAACATTTATTGTGTGCCTGTTGTGCACAGAGGTCAGGGCAGAAACTATTTAGCCAGATCCTGTGACCAAAGACATAATCACAACATGTGGTGACAAGCGTCATCGTGGAGGCACACTAATCATTATGGGAGTTAGACAAGGAAGAACTTAATTCAGCCTGGGGAAGTCTTCAGAGAAGGGGATGACACTGTTTAGCAAGGTGTTGCCATGTAATGAGTGCCCCGTAAAAAGCAGCTATTATGAGTCCGGCTGAGGCACAAGGCGAACTATAGCAGCAGGGGAGGAGCCAAGGCGGAAGGGCTAACTCGGTGTCAGATGGTGATGTTCCTAATGATTTGTGCTGAGGTGTCAGGACTTTATCATAAGGTAAATGGAGAGCTACCAAATGTTTTTAAGCAGCTGGTAACTCCCAATGGAAGAACTAATTCATAGTGGTGAGGAAGACAGTAGAATACAAAGGGACCAGTGACAGGAAGAACAGTTAGATTATTGTAACTTAAAGAAATAGAGCTTGAATCAATGTGGGAAGAATGAGAGGGCAGAGAATGGATCTGGGAGGCTTCTCAGGCTTATAATCCAAAGGATTTGGAATTAAGGAATAGGAGAGTTAGGAGTTGAGGATGATCCTAAAGTTTCAAGCTTGGGAAACTGAATGGATGTGATACGATACCATGAAACTAAATGGGAAAAGAGTGAAGCAGTAGGTTGGAGATGGGGGAAGGGAGTATTTGTTGAGAGGAACAGTTTGGTTTCAGCAATGGTAAATTTGAGGTGTTCAAACATATTAAATGGAGATGTCTTTACAGCACAGGTCTGGCCACTGGAAACAAAGGGCTGAGAATGGTCAGACAGGTGCTGCAGAAATCAAGGGAAATGAATTTCAAGGAGGGAGTGATCAGTGACGCCAAATACACAGAGAAATACTAATGAAATAAGGACTGAAAAGAGACAACCGATCTCAGAAATTAAGAAGGCAATGATGACCTTAGAAAGGGCAGGTTTGGTAACATGGTGGGGATGAAATCAGACTGCAGAAAGGTGAAGAAAGGCAAGCAGGTAAGGAACAAAAACCATGAGTGTAGAGAGTTTGCAGATTTTTTTGTACAGGTATGTAAAGTCATGTTTTCCATATTAAAGGGCCAAACAAACAAAAAAAAGGCCCTATTACATTAAGTCAGATGAATAAAAGAATGTTTCTTAACCACCAGAAACAAGCTAAAACGCTTAAACGGTTAAAAAGGGTGTGTGGAATATTTACCAGCTCTTCAAGAAGAGACTTAACTGCATACCTGGAAAAGCCTGGACACTCACCTACTTAGAGGCAGGGGTGTCTGATGAAGACAGTTTTTTCAAGGTTCCTTTCAGTTCTACGATCCTATGCTGCTAAAGTACAGAACTGTTAACTTTTAAGCCATTCAGAACAATAAAACACCTTCAGGTACAGCTTTCTGGCCACTCACCTTTTGGTTAGCTCTTTGATTTTGTCCTGATTTCTCTGGTGCTGAACTTTTATTTCCTCAATGCGAATCTGTCTGTCCTCCATGAGTCCTTCGACTTGTTCTCTAGAGAGCCTGGTCTGCTCTCCCAGCTGAGCCTGCAGTGCTTCCACCTAGACAGACCGACAAGGGGTGAGGCAGCCACTCCCGCTTCCACTCCTTCCATTCTGCTCAAAATGAACCTTTCTCCAGAAAAGTTATAAAACAAGCAAACAAATAAAAACTCCAACCACACAGTAGCAAATAGTAGAAAAATTTCAACCCTAATCCTCTTTAATGTCTTATAAATGGGGTCAGGCTATACAACAGTAGACTCTTTGTTCACACTAAGCCCAGGATTCACACCACACAAGGAAAGCTACAAAATTTGGTTTCTTCTATCCCATGACTTTGCATTTTTGCTGTCTCCCTTTTGGACTTTTAGGATTTTCTCCCTTTTAAGACACCCTGGTTGCACAGGAACAGAATGACTCTCAGTTTTTGGTTTCAAAAAGTAGAGCAAAATGAATATAATGTAAATTTTTTCTGATTCTGGCTGTCTCTACATAGAGATATTGGCCAAAGGTAGAAACTGTCATTTAAATCAATGGAGCCCTACCCCAATAAAGACAGGAACTTTATGAAACTAGATGAAAAATCATGGTTCCAAATGACATACAATTACCAGGTGGTTAGATAATAATTCATAACTTTGCTAGCCTTTAGAACCCATGCACTAGGTAATGCATTTACCCCCAAATGTCAATCATCAGCATGGATACGTTTCTTCCCTCTGTAAGACTCTGTGTATCCCCCAGGCCAATCACAGAGTGAATCCTTACTTTATTACATGATGTTTTGTTGGGTAGAGCTTAGCATATTGAATAGAAGGTTCAGAGTAGCACTTCTAGAATGTTCAAATAGAGAATGATGGTTTTAAAATATAAGCCCTTGGAAATTAGGAAGAAACTTAATTTTCTTAACCTGTGTCCAAGGAGATACTTATCATATGATACTGAAGGTATGTTATATAACTCTAAACTTGTGGATAGAAACCATCTTTGTCTGCCAAAACAAATTTTTTACCTGTAGGATGAGTGTCTGTATGTCTCTTTGGTAATGTTCAGAACGTTCTTCCCTCTCTCTCATTGCTGGTCTTCTTTTGCTTACTTTAGGATCTAAAATAAAAAACAAAAATTCATCAAGAAGACTTTGCTTGGCCTTTCTTTCTGCTGTTCAAGTATCAGCATTACCTGTGCAGATGAGTTCAGACTCATTTACTTATAAGAGAACGAAAGAAAGAAATAGGAAAACATAATAACTAGAGTGCTTAACTTTTCAAACAGGAATCTCTATAAGGGAACTCTGCAGGATGTCACCTAGATAACCATACTCATCTTTCAGCAGAAATCGACTACAAATTTTCCTTTAAAGTTGTGTCTATTTATTCTTAGTAAAATCCTATTTAATCAGAATGGGTAAGGAAGAGGAAAAACTAGACATTTTAGTTATGACGTATCACACAACTTTCAAAAGACAAGGTTATTTTAAAAATAAGCAACACTAGGCCAGGTGCAGTGGCTCATGCCTGTAATCCTAGCACTATTGGAGGCTGAGGCAGGAGGATCACTTGAGCTCAGGAGTTTAGACCAGCCTGAGCAAGAGTGAGACCCAGTCTCTACTAAAAATAGAAAAATTAGCCAGGCATGGTGGCATGCACCTATAGTCCCAGCTACTCTGGAGGCTAAGGCAGGAGGATCTCTTGAGCCCAGGAGTTTGAGGTTGCAGTGAGCTACAATGACACCACTGCACTCTACCTGGGGTAACAGAGTGAGACTCTGACTCAAAAAAAAAAAGCAACACTAAAAATTGCACTGAACAAAATTTAATTCCTTAGATGATTCAAAGAGTTCATTAGGATCTTAGACCACCAGAGGCATCATTATGAAATCAATTATCACTGTGCAGGAAGAAAACATTTTTAATTATTCTCACTGTGATTTTCAATTCTATGTCAGTGAGAATTCCTAATACGTAATGTGGTTGTTACCTGTTTTGAAAGCTGAAGATTCATTCTGTTCACATACATCTACAGCCTGGATAGTCTTTTGGAGAATGCTGACCTGAAGAAGCACAAAATGGCATAGAAGTAGCCTTCTTATAAATGTAATAGTTTACTTTTTAGCCTTAGCTCTACAGATCAAACACTACTGTAAGTTAAATTTGTCAAAATTGACATAATTTTTACAAATTTAAGGATGTCATGCATATGAGAGATCACATAGGCAAAGTAACAAACTGGATAAAACCCAGTGTTGATGATATAAGTGAAAAATATAAAATAAAATTGCAGGGGTATTTAGCAATATATGCTTTAAAAAATCAGCTCTTTGACAAGGACCTTTAGGAAAGGAGTGGAAGTATACCTATGTAGAGATGCATAAAAATGCTCATGAGAAACTGTTCATAAAAGTGAAAAAATGAAAAGAGTATATACATGCCCATAAATATTTCTATACGAATGGGGAAAGAGCTGAAGTATACATACCAAACTATTAATAATGGTTTATCCCTAGGGTATAGGATTATGAGAAACTGCCAGTTTATATGATAGATTTCTGTACTCTGTGTGTTTGTTTTAATAAAGACCATGTATAATGTTCATAATCAGTATAAACAAGGATTAAAAAAGAAACTTAAGTACCAAAACTTTCTCCCATACAGAGTCTGTTCCTGCTTTCCTCTCTAATCTCAGCTAAAACATCTACCCTCCTGTGCTTTAGATTTCTAAATGATGAAATGGGGTAAACAATGCTACTTCCCAAGGTTTTTGAATAAAAATGCTTTGAAAACTCAGGTAGACATGGGTCTATGATGGCTAATTCTCCACCAGTTTTCTTTAGCAAATACTACAGTTGTTCTGATTATGGACTCTAGCCTGTGTTTTCTAAAAGCCACATCCATGTTGCTATATCAAAGATTACCTACTTTGTGAGGAGGCTCCTTATAAAAATAGGTCACTTCTCCAGCATCTGTTCCCACAAGAGCCAAGAGATTCTGAATCTTTTTCTTGTCTTCTAGCTCCCTGAAATTTTCACAGAAAGTAAGTACACATCATACATTCCAAGTAACCTTTTCTATTTAAAGGATCTCCCTTCTGACTTATTTTTAAAACAATAGTTTTAAAAATTAACCTCAAATTAAAATTGAATAGGATTCATCTAGACCTTTAAAACAGCAGGGATTTCCATTCAGAGCGAAAGGGCCAAGAAACAACTTCTCAACTGATTCTAGAAGGGACTGTACTGGATGCTGAGGTGCCCAGCACCGGCTTTCCTCTTTGGGACTGATGGGCTCATTCCCCAGCTGTCAGGAATGTGGCCTGCCTACGCCTCATGGTTGCATTTCTCTCCAGAACAGCTCTCAGCCAAAGGGAACCGCCTCACTGAAGTTCATGCCTCTCATTCCTCAGGGACAGCCCATATCTAGCACCTGGTCAATGAGGGGTACAAAAATCCAATCCCCTCACCCCCATTCTGGATCTCTGAAGGGCCACCCCTGCTGCAGAGCCCTGTGGTGTTGGCTGAGGCCTGCTGTGACCGAATCACAGTTTAAGCTCTACCTCTGCCCAGTTAGGCTTTATTTCCTCATAGGTGATTACTCCTCAGAGCACTTCCCCTTAAACTTCCTGCAAGCAAATCTCCACTGCACAATCTGTTTCCCAGAGAACCCAACCTAAGACAGCTGCTATCAGGACTGGACCAAGAAAGCAACTTTAAAAAGGGATTTCAGAACCAGTGATATGGAGATAGTTTATAGAACTCGGTGTCCCTAAGAGCAAGATGGATGGGTAGTCAACAGGGCACAGCTTAAATAAGGGGTGGGGAACCTTTTCATGTTGGAAGGCCACATTAACTTAGCTGTAATCAAATAAGGCTGCATTCAAGAAACTTCAATTAGTTATACTTAAAAGTGTACATTATTTTGTAAAAATATAACTACTATGTATTTAGTAATTTAAAAAAACAAAGCTATTTGTTAATTTTAAAGTTAACTAACCTTTTAATGACTTTGTTGTGTCTGCTTTTTGCTGGAAAGCATTTGAATATTTGGTTGCAGCATGGAGGTCTGTAGTTTCAGTTGATTCTCAGTCTAGATGGGTTTCAGTCATTTGTGACCTTAAGGGCGTCTTGATTTGCATTAGGTAGGAGAATGTAGATTCTCAGCAATAAGTGGTTGAAAAGCATGGAAGCATATTTTGGGCATCAGCTGAAGGCACGGGTGTTCTACTGCATTTTTCCATATTTCAATTGGATCTTTCTTAGCATCAAACAATGACTTTAAAATGTCATCCACTAAGAGCTCAATCAATTCCATCTGTAGTTCTTTAGGTGCCTTGGTGATATCAACTAGGTGAGGCTGAAATGCTAATTTGACTGTGCTATCATGATTCTCAAAGTCAGTGAATCTTTCATTGTATTCTCCTATTAATAGGTCTGTAACAGCAGCGTATTCTTCAAATGATTCTAATTGGGGAAAAAGTTCATGTGAAATTTCCTTTTGAAGAAGTGTTCTGAAAAAAGATAGCTTTTTTGATATGCTTGGATTTTTTGCCACGTATCATATATAGACTTAGCATTACCTTGTAAAGAAATATTCAAGTTGTTTTGATTTGACATGATATGATACAGAAATGCTGCATTGCTTTAGAAGTCTTCTTAATCTTCTTCCAGTAATTTACGTTGCTGATTCCGTTCTTCATAAAATTTAACTATCTGTTCTTGCAGAGATAAAATTTTGGCCAATATCTGTCCCTGCAATAGCCAACACACTTTCCAATGATACTGCAAATCCACGCTGAATACCTCATGTTACAAAACTGATGGTGCCATGATGCATTTGCAAGAATATAGTTAACAATACTTATAATTTGTTGCAAAGTGTCACTTAAAATAGTAGCTTTAGCACAGAGATTTTGCTGATGCAAGATACAATGAAAATAAATGAGAGCCTCCGGATCTGTTAATACTTTATCTGTGCAATAAACCCTTCATGTTTTCTTGTCATGGAAGGTGCACTGTCTGTCCATACACTCACTAAATTTATCAAATTCAGTCCAACTTCATGACATTTATCTTGAAAGTCGCTGAAGACATCTATTCCCTGTGCTCTGTACACAAGAGTGCCCAAAGTGAGTAACTCTTCATGGCAAAGAAAATCTTCTGTTATGACCCGAATGAAGTGTAAAACCTGCACCAAGTCAGTAGTATCAGTTGATTCATCCAAAGCGATTGAATAATATATATTTTCCTTTTGAAATATTGCATGAAATTGTTCTGTTAATTTGAAGGCTAATTCATGGTGCTGATCAGTTATGGTTCTTCTTGAAAGAGGCATTTGTTTGTACTTCGAAACGTTATTGGAGTTCTAAGAATCCTACAACTTTGACAATGCATTCTTTCATAATTTCTACACCACTGAATGGTTTCCCTTTTTCCCCTGAGTATACAAGCTACTTTATAAGTTGCTTCAGTGGCATTATTTACAGGTCTTATTGCTCCTTGAAAGAATTGTCTTTGCTTTTGCTTTTCATCTTTTAATTTCCGTAATAAATTTCATGCTTCTCCCTCTAATTTAAAATATTTGTAGTCCTTGTGTGTGTTATAATGCTGATGAGCATGGAATTTCTTTAATGTTGATACTGCAGTGTCACAAAGCAAGCAAATCATCTTATCTTTAGCAGAAAACAAGATAATATTGCAATTCCCAATCCTCATTAAAAAATCTGTTTTCTTCCTTAGGCATTCTCTTGGTCTTCTTTGACATGATGGACTATTAAGCAGACAGAATTAAAAAATACTGTCGAGCCATGCAACTATTCACAAATTCCACTTTAAACAAAAACACAGTGCACTACTGTCAAAAGCTGACGAATGGCATACTCGACCCCCATGAACTCTCGCCAACCAGCCTTGTGTGGTAGTGGCACCAGTCAGGAGGGGGAAGTTAGAACTAAAGCATGAGCATAGCAGCTGTCAGTTTAGCTCCTATGGCTTACTAATGTTCTAATTGTGCCAGCCAATCTGGGAGGATTATTTTGTTAAAACTTATTTTATTTTTTTGGTATTTTAAATATGTTCATTTTAAAAATAAAATAAAAATATAAACGATGAGAAAAATGTATTAAAATAAAAAGATTTGCTCTGTAAAATTTGGATTCAGTCAAAAGGCCACACTTAAGGACCTAGAAGGCCACATGTGGCCTTAATGCTGCAGGTTCCCCACCCCTGGCTTAAACAATCAAAATAAATCAAAGACAGAAAAGAGGCTGAGGACTATACTCCATACAAAATCACAATCTCTGACTCCTTTTCCAGATCCAAGCCAGTTTTAAGTCCCAGATGCTACTACCTAAAAGAAGAGTATGGATCTTCCTAGAGGTAAGGCCCTGTGACACCACAGGGTACATGTACGTGGTAGTGACTTCCCTAGTCCTCGCCCAAATGGCCTATGGCCATTTATTCAAATGAATGTACGCTGGGGAAAAGGGAATACCCAGGCTTTTTAAGAATTGCTGGATACAGGGTCTGAGCCGACATTGGTACCTGATAACCTGAAGCATTATCATGGCACTGGGGCATACGGGGACCATGTAATAAATGGAATTTTGGCCCAGGTTCAGCTCACAGGGTCTACTGGATCCACCAATCAGTGGTCGTTTTCCAAGTTCCCAAATGTATAATTAAAATGCACATACTTGGTACGTGGCAGAACCTCCAAATTAGTTTCTTGGCTTTGGGGGCAAGTGAAGTGAAAGCTTTTGAAACCTCCCTACCAAGAAAGTAAATAAAGATCTTAAGAATGCAGTGGTGGAGTCCTTACCAAATCCTCATTTCATTTGTCAGCATGACCCTCACCAAACCAGATGGATTCTGGAGGATAACAGCAGACTACTACCAAGTAGGTCCCAATCTCAGTCACTGTGCCAGATGTAGTATCTTTGCTAAGGCAGATTAACCTTGGTCTCTGGTACTTGGTATGTATGGCCACTGATTAGGCAAAAGTATTCTTTTCCATCCCTCAAAGGACCAGACGCAGTTCACATTCATGTGAGGTGGACAACAGTGTACTTACATAGTCTTTCCCTAGGGCCATGTCAACTATTTTACTCTGTCAATACAGTATAAAAGGACCTAGATCTGGCTATTTCACAGATCACATTAGTTCACTACTGATGATATCATGTTAAATCAGACTGCACAGACAAGAAACAGTAGGCGCATTGGCACCTTTCATAGATACATGTGCTCTGGAGGGCTGGAGATAAACCCTACAAAGCAAGCTCATCAGTGGAGTTTTTAAGGATCCAACCTAGGCCTGCCAGGACATTCCCTCCAAAGAAAACAATAAGTTATTGCATCTTGCGCCTACTACCACCAAGAAAGAAGCGTGGTGCCTAGAAGGAGTCTTCAGGTTCTGGACACAATGTATCCTGTACTTTGGAATACTGCTCTCACCCACATATCAAGTGACATGGAAGGTAAACATTCAGTGTGGCCCGGAGTTGAAAGGAAGCTCCACATGAGCTCACTACAAACAGCTCTGCTGCTTAAGACACGTGACCTGGCAGATCCTATGGTATCTGTAGTGGGACAAGGTACCAAGTGGAGTTTATGGCTCCCATTGTGAGAATCATAACATAGCCCCTCTGAGACTCTGGAGTAAACCATGCTATCTACAGCTTAGAATGATATAACATTTGAAAAACAGCTTCTGGCATGCTACTTAGATCCCACTAGCAATGGAGCACCTGACCATGGGACATCGAGAAACCATGTGGCTAAGTCTTTTCAGCAAATCGTGTTGAGAAAACTGGATATCCAAATGCAAAAGAATGAAGTTGGACCTTTACTTAATACCATATACAAAAATTAACCCAAAATGGATCAAAGACCTAAACATAAGAGCTAAAATTATAAAATTTATAGAAGAAAACACAGGAGAAAAGCTTCTTGACATTGAATTTGGCAACGATTTCTTGGCTGTGATACCAAAAGCACAGGTAACAAAAGAGTATATCAAAATTAAAAACTTGTGTGCACCATTTTAAGAAAGTGAAAAGGCAATCTACAGAATGAGGGAAAATATTTGCAAATCATCTATCTAACAAGGGTTTAATATCCAGAATATAGAGAGAACTCCTAAAACTCCACAGTGACCAAAAAAAAAAAAAAAAAAAAAAAAAAAGAAGCACCCACAATTCAGGCAAAGGACTTGAGTAGACATTTCTCCAAAGAACGTGTACAAATGGCTAATAAACACATGAAAAAATGCTCAACATTATTAATCATTATGAAAATGTGGCCAGGCATGGTGGCTCATGCCTGTAATCCCAGCACTTTGGGAGACCAAAATAGGAGGATCACTTGAGGCTTAGAATTCCAAACCAGCCTGGGCAATGTAGCCAGACCTCATCTCTACAGACAATTTAAAACTTAGCCAGGTGTGATGGTGCACACCTGTAGTCCCAGGTACTTGGGCTGAGGTGGGGGACTGCTTGAGCCCAGGAGTTCAGTGTTGCAGCAGCTGTGATCATGCTCTACACTCCAGCCTGGGTGATAGTGTGATATACTGTCCCCTCTACCCCCCAAAAAAAGAAAGAAAGAAAATTCCAGTCACAATGAGATGCCCCCTCATTCCCATTAGCATGGCTACTTATCAAATAAACAGAAAATAACAAGTGTTGGCAAGGATGTGGAGAAATTGAAACCCTCATGTACTCTTGGTGGGAATGTAAAATGGTGGAGCCGTTATGGAAAACAGTACGGCAGTTGCTCAAAAAAATAAAAACAGAATTAAAATAAAAACAGTGATTCGATTCCACTTCTGGGTATATACCCAAAATAATTAAAAGCAAGGTCTTGAAGAGTTATTTGCACACCCATGTTCATAGTACCATTATTCACAATAGCCAAAAGGTGGAAGCCACCCAAATGTCCATTGACAGATGAATGGATAAACAAAATGTGGTCTATACATACCATGGAATATTGTTCAGCCTTAAAAATGAAGGAAATTCTGCTACAACATGGATGAACCTTGAAGACAATGCACTAAGTGAAGTAAACCAGATACAAAAGGGCAAATATGGTATGATTCCACTTACTTGAGGTCCCTAGAGTAGTCAAACTTATAGAGACAGAAAGTAGAAGGGTGGTTGCCAGGGGCTGTAGTAAGGGGGACATGGGGAGTTATTGTTTAATGGGTATACAGTTTCACTTTAGGAATATGAAAAAGTTCTGGAGTTGGATGGTGGTGATGGTGAATGTGGTTAATGCCACTGAACTGTACACGTAAAAATGGTTAAAAGGGCAAATTTTATGTTCTGTATATTTCAATACATACACACACACAAGTGCACTGTAGTGGATGCTGCAGTGTACTGCTCAGATGCCCTCTTCAGAACCAAGATACCCATTTCCCAGTAGCTGAGTCTTTCTCTAAGAATTGGCTGAAGGGGGCTTCCTCTCCCAAGTTTACACCCCCTCCCCGGGGACAGCCTGCATCCTTTGACTGGTCAATGTGGGGATATAAAAGTTCGAATCCTTTGGCCTCTGAAAGGCCACCCTGGACTTAGAGCTCCCTGTAGCGTTGGCTATGCCCTCTGTTCCCACTATTATCACAGTTCAAATTCTCCCGCCCAGGTCTGCTCGTGGGTATTTTTCCTGAGAGCCTCCCCAGTAATTGTTATACAGGCAAATCTCTGTCTCAGAGTCTGTTTCCTGGGGAATACAACCTAAAAGAATGACTGTAGAGAAATTTATCTTTTTAGAGGTAATTTAGAGTTATAACTCCATTTCCCTTCTCCTGCTTGGTACCTGATTCTCAGTCGGTCATTTTCTGAATAGAGGCGTAAAACATGTTCCCGTTCTTGGAAGAGGCAGACTTGCATATCACTTAGAGCTTTCTGCAATTCAGCAATCTCTTCTTCCCTCTGCTGCAAATCCCATTCAAGTTTATGCTGCCAAAACCAAAAAGATAGTTGAAAAGATACTGGGTTTCAAAAGAGTATCTGTTATTAGATGTGGAGGAGTCAGTTCATAAAGAAATATTCCAAAAGTGAATGGTTTCATCACTATTGAATTCACATATAGCAACAGGCTGTATATAGACTTGAGTTTAAAAGCTACAGGATGAGTGTGAAGTTTGCATATAATGTCAAAGCTCTCATACCTTCTTTTCACAGACTACAGAAAAATGCCATATGACACACCTGTTCCATCCACACTTTTTTGGTAAAGCTTTCTGTATTATAAGCATTATTATGACATCCAGGAAAATAAAGATGAAAATATGATTCCTGTCTACAGAACTGAGGAATTTCATGCAGAGGAAAACATGCAAACAACTGAAATAAAATAATTTAATGGAAGAGCATGCATGGTGAAATGGTGTGGGGGAAAGTGTGACAGGAGTTAAGTATCTCTGAAGCCTGCTGGGATGTCAGACTACCACCAGCGAGCTGACATTTGGAAGACTGGTAGAGAGACGAGCAGAGTGGGTGCTCTCAGAAAAGGGAGCAGTAAATACAGCACCATGAAAGAGCCTAATATGTTTGTTAAAAAGGAAGGAAATCTTGTCTCATGCTACAACATGGATGAACCTTAAGGACATTATGCTAGGTGAAATAAGCCAGTCACAAAAAGAAAAATACAGCATGATTCCACTCCGTTCTAGATAGATTCCACTCTATTTCATAAAGAACAAGAAGACTATAGGAAGAAAGCGGAAAGTCGATGTGTGCCTGTATCACTTCACTTAAATCCTTGGGATAATAATGTTATCATGCGTAATAGGGATTAAAGTGATTATGGCTTTATTACAATAAAAATCTAACTTTATTGAACATAGGGATAGACAGATTTTCAAATTAGTTATTTTTGCTTCTGTAAGCAATGATGATCTATGGCAAAACTTACCAACTGGTTCTATATAAAGATATTTGTCTATTCTTTGTCAATTTTAGATTTTGTTTCAATTCTATGTTCATATTTAAATCTATAGAGAAGGTCGGGCCCAGTGGCTCACGCCTGTAATCTTAGCATTCTGGGAGGCCGAGGCGGGTGGATCGCTCAAGGTCAGGAGTTCGAAACCAGCCTGAGCAAGAGTGAGACCCCGTCCCTATTAACAGTAGAAAGAAACGAATTCTAAAAATATATAGAAAAAATTAGCCAGGCACGGTGGCACATGCCTGTAGTCCCAGCTACTCGGGAGGCTGAGGCAGGAGGATCGCTTGAGCCCGGGAGTTTAGGTTGCTGTGAGCTAGGCTGATGCCATGGCACTCTAGCCCAGGCAACAGAGTGAGACTCTGTCTCAAAAAAAAAAAAAAAAAAAATCTATAGAGAAATACTTGTGATTGGAATATTGATGAAGGGTAATGCATGGTATATGCACTGCTTAAGCTGCTAACAGAAAATACATCATCCTCTCTACAGCAAACTTCAAGGTATACATTTGTAGTTTATGTAAAAATTCAGGTTTTACTTATTCTTACATTGATGGGAGTTGCTGTCAGTAACTTAAAGGCAAGCAAATACTTCTGTTTACTACCTCTTAGCGCAATAAAAACACATATCATGTGGCATTTTCATTAGGCAAGACTTTTTACATTTCACACAAGAATTCAATATAGGCCAGGCATGGTGGCTCACACCAGTAATCCTAGCACCCTGGGAAGTCAAGGGGGGCAAGGAACACTCGAGGTTAGGAGTTCAAGATCATCCTGAGCAAGAGCGAGATCCTGTCTCTACTAAAAATAGAAAAATCAGCCGGGCATGGTGGCATGAGCCTGTAGTTCCAGCTCCTCAGGAGGCTGAGGCAGAATATTTGCTGGAGCCCAGGAGTCTGAGATTGCTGTGAGCTGTGATGACGCCACTGCACTCTAGCCGGGGCAATGGAGTGAGACTGTCTCAAAAAAAAGGAAGAATTCAATATAACCCTTTCTTGAACAAAATGACCAGGGTAATAACAAAATTATCTTTGGAAGAAGTGTTTAATAAGCATATTTTATTTAAATAAATCCTCCGGAAGGAAATGGAGAATTGCCTTTACTTAGAAGGCGGTTTTGTAAACAGTTCTCTCTTAAATTTATCTGTATAGTGTAGCAACATTTCCTTATTGGAAACGTCTGTATTTCTACATCACAGTTCCCCAAAGGGACTTTAAAGTCTCAAAATTCTTGAGAATTTTGTGTGTCCCTTTGGCTTGCTTCCCTCTTGACTCCACCTGGGCTGCATTAATGGTTCATTACATCATTATCTCTGTCTTCATAAATGTTCTTTAGAACATTCCTCAGTCCCTCACCGGGATCTGCTTTGGTGTTGCAGGAGGGCTTGCCTTTCCCTCTCTTTGCATTGTTTCTCAGAGTGAGTCAGTCGGTCCCACTGTGTTTTCTGCTTGCTTTCTACATACAGCTCTACCGGTCTTGCCTCTTTTTGAACTGCCTTCCGCAGAGATGGGTGTGAAGACATTGTTCACAGTCATGGAATAACCCTTTCCATTTAGATTTAGGGTCCTCATCAAACAATAAAATGGCTTTTCTGCGAAATGCAGCTGCAATTCTTGGTGGGGGCTTGATGACTCCTCAGCTATGTAACATGGACTTTCACAAGAGTGTCTGACTGATCCCATCCACAACGAACTGATTGTCACTGTACACCCTGTTAGGATGGGAACAACCAGAACAACCGGCTTTTTGGTGGAATGACATTCTGCTTTCTTTTATGACTTCTGCTGCATTGTGTTCTTTTTTCTTTTGTAATTGAGATTTTGTTGGTTGTGTGGAGAATCAGTACACAGACATTTCAATTTGTATATAGTTCTTTACATATTAAAAATCTGAAAAGCCATGTATTGTCATTCTCTTTTAAACAGTTATTCCAGTGACTTTCCAGCTTGAAATTTGGAAGCAAATTTTCCTTAAAAAGATATCAAATACCAGTATCTTCAAATGTTGATAAGCTGCTATATAAGTCCTACCAAGTCAGAATTTAGTATCGTATACACTACACTCAAATTTTCAATCTTTCACAGCACATTAACAAAGTTAATAGGAAAACAGGGCTACTTACAACCAAAGATGTTACAGAGTGCACACAATTCTGACAGGGAGAGCCACGGTCAAGGAGTGGTTTTCTTTTTTTTTTTCTGAGACAGGATCTCCCTCTTTTGCCCAGACTGGAGTGCAGTGGTGTCAGCCTAGTTCACTGCAGCCTCAAACTTCTGGGCTAAAGAGATCCTCTTGCCTCAGCCTCCCAAGTAGCTGAGACTACAGGTACTCGAAACCACACCTAGCTAATTTTTCAATGTTTGTACATATGGCTTCTCTGCTATGTTGCTCAGGCTGGTCTCGAACTAACTGGCCTCAGGCAATCCTTCCACCTCAGCCTCCCAAAGTGCTGAGATCACAGACGTGAGCCATTGTGCCCAGACATGGTGTATGGTATTAATCAGACGTGGCTTCTTTCTCTCCTGCTTCATCAGAGGCTGCACTCTCAGTTTTAGTTTCTCTATTTTCTGCAGGTAAATCTTCTTTAGTTTCTTGGTTAGCCACTTTGGCCTCTTTTCCCTTTGTTCCCCTTCTACTTTGGTTTGTGCTTTTTTGTCTAAAGATTTATCCTTCACTCCTGCCTTGTTTGGCTTCATTTCCACTTTTGCAGGAGGAAGTTTAGCTAACAACCTCACCTGTCTTCTCTGGGGCCTTTCCTTCACAGCCACTCGGGCTGAGCTGACCTTCCACTTGGGAACCCTGGTGGCGGGGAGGGTGCCTGCTGGGTTTCTGAGAGCCTTTGTGAAGCTGAGCTGCCAGGCACTGCCCCTCCTCCAGCTGCTGAGCTGCTGAGTGCATGGTGTTCGTGCTTTCTGTTTCAATGTTGGATTTTTCTGTTGTGAGGACACCAGGTACTCTTTTTCTAGTGGTCTTTCCCAGCATAACTGTCATCTCTTCTATAGTTTTCTGTACCTCTTCCAAAACTGAAGCCATGGTTAAGCTGGGTCAGGCCAAAGGCCCTAGCTATAGCATTGCAGGGGAGTGAACAGGAAATGGCACACCCAGTGTGCTGACGATCCCATCCTCAGCACACACCCAACCCTGTGCCAGATTGTGGTCCATCTCTGGCACTTGGCACCTCAATTCTATGATTAGTTAAAAAAAAAAAATCCAAGCTGGGTGCAGTGCCTCATGCCTATAATCCTAGCACTCTGGGAGGTGGGAGGATTGCTTGAGTTCAAGAGTTTGAGACCAGCCTGAGCAAGAGCAAGACCCCATCTCTTACAAAAAAAATCTAGAAGTATATATATACATATGTAATGTGATAAAAATGACATATAGATGTTCCCCCCCACCCCCTAAAAAAGCCTAATATGTTTGGACAACTACAAGTACTTCAGTATTGCTAGAGTGAAAAGTATGAGGCGGACTGAGGAAGTAAGAGACCAGAGGCTGGGATACTGGTGAGCAGGCTATTGTGACAGTCGGGTGAGACATGAGGGTCTGAACTGGCCTCAGAGCAATAATGATTGAAGTGTGGGCATGGATTAAGTACTATGTAGGAAGCAGAATCAATAGGACTTGCCAAATGATGAAAGGCAGGGGACTGGGCAGAACTGTAGCCAATGATATTGGTAACTAAGATAGAGAATAACGGAAATGTTGAGGGGTATGGAATGGAGGGAGGGAAATGGTAGCAGTATGTATGTGTGGCGGGAAAGGAGGGTAGAAAAATCAGCTCAGATATGGAGCTCAGGAGGAAAGTGAGTCAGTGTTAGTTATTTGGATTCACCATCACATATGCAGTAGTATAATTCATGGATACAATGGGATTACTCACAGGAGAATCTGGAGGAACTGCGACCTTTTAAGACTAAGGAAGGGGAGCTGTTAATGGAGACCGTGAAGAACTGATCAGAGAGTTTAAATAGAAACTGGCAAAGAAAAATGACGCAGAAATTAAGAAAAGAAGAGAATTTTGGGAAAGGAGAGGTTGATAGTGACAAACACCACAAAGGCCGAAAATAGAAGAGTAAGTTTGGCAAATAGGTGCTTGGAGACCACGGGGGCACAGTTTCAGTGGAATGGTGAGGACAGAGATAAAACTGCAGTCAAGGAATTTCCCACTCGTTGAATGGGAAAGTCAAACTATTCTAGAAGTGTGGTTGGTGAGAAAAGAAAGAGACATCTATCTATCTATAGAAAAAAAGTAGCAGGGCCAGGCACAGTGGCACACACCTGAGTCCCAGTTACTGGGGAGGCTGAGGCAGGAGGATCATTTGAGCCCAGGAGTTTTTGAGACTGCAATGAGCTGTGATCACACCACTGCACTTCGGCCTGGGGGACAGAGTGAGACCATGTCTCAAAAAAGAAAAAGCAAAAGCAAAAACCCATCTTTAGTTGTGCTTCCGCCTTTAGGTACTCTTTTTTTTTTTTTTTTCTTTAGAGCTCAATCACAGCTCACTGCAGCCTTGAACTTGAACTCCTGGACTCAAGCAATCCTTCTACCTCAGCCTCCCCAGTAGTTAGGAATAGAGGTGTTAGCCACCAGGCCAGACTTGCTTTTCCTTTAGGTTGGGAAAGAAAGTTGAATATGTTTATATACTAAGGAGAAAAAGCTAACATGAAGCAAGAGGTTAAAAATACAACAGAAAGAGGAAAGAAATGATGGAGCACAGTTTCTGAGGAGGAAAAAGGGACGAGGGCCAGAGTAAGTGTTGGATCAATCCAGCCTGAATAGGCAAAAAGGATGCCTTGTTCCTGAAGCAACAAGAAAGAAAGAGATGGATACAGATGTAGGTGACTGTGTATGGACGGGCAGGAAGGGAGTTTGTGTATGACAGTGGGAGCTAGGATACAAGATGACCTGTTAAGAGAGTAAGGCTAAGAAGAGGCTGCAGGCTGGAGGGGAAGGTGTGGCACAGATGTGGAGGGAGAGGGAACTGAGTATGGATAGATAAGAAAATTGCTGTGTAGTGCTTGAGGGTACAGCTAGATTGTTTACCATCGGTTCATTCTGTAATGATTTGTGACCTTTCTAGAACAGTGGTTGTCAATCAGGGATTTTGTACACACACCCCTACTACCCCCACAAACCCCCACAGAAACATCTGGCAATGTCTAGAGATCTATCCTTCCTCCCCACCTTCCTTCCTTCTCTCTCTCTCTCTTTTCCTTTCCTTTCCCTTCCCCTTTCCCCCTTTTTCCTTGCCTTTGTCCTGACTTTGCCTTTCCTTTCCTTCCTTCCTTTTATTTCTTTTTTTTGAGACAGAGTCTTGCTTTGTTGCCCCAGCTAGAGTGCAGTGGCATCATCATAGTTCGCTGCAATCTCTAACTCCTGGACTCAAGTGATCCTCCTGCCTTAGCCTCCCGACTAGCTGGGGCTACAGGTGCAGGCCATCACACCTGGCTAATTTTTCTCTTTTTAGTAGAGATGGGGTTTTGCTCTTGCACAGGCTGTCTCAAATCCTGACCTCAAGTGATTCTCTCGCCTTGGCCTCCCAGAGTGCTGGCATTAGGTGCGTGCCACCACGCTCAGCCTGGAGACATTTCTTGATTGTCACAACAGGGAGTGTTGTGCTACTGATATCTAGGGGGTAGAGACCAAGGAAGAAGTCAAACATGCTCTCATGCACAGGAGAGCACTCACAACGAAGAATCATCCAGGACAAAATGTCAGTAATGCTGAGGTTGAGGAATCTTGCTCCAGGAGGATGAGTGGCAGAGAACTGGATTAAACCACAATTGGGTTTTTGCTGTGCAGGTGGAGCAAAAGAATAATTGAGCAAGGGGTTGTTTGCAGACAGTTTAGTTACTATCGAAGTACAGCATCATGAAGTTTAGGTTAGAGGAGAAGGGCATGATGTCAGAAGCCAATATGCAGCACTCAGAAAACTGACAAGTCAAGAAGCTATGGAGGTAACAATGAAGTTAAGGAATAGTCAGTATACGGGGGTGAAAGAACTAGAAATGTAAGAGAGGTAGAGATGTCAGAATTTAAGATTTTAGAGGTAGAGCAGTTTTGGAGGTTATGATCCAAGGAGGGTCTTAAAAGGTAGGTAGGTTGGCTAGGGAAACAAAAGAGATTTTTTATATATATATATATATATATATATATATATATACTTTTTTTTTTTTTTTTTTGAGACAGACTCTCACTCTCTTGCCTGGGCTAGAGTGCCCTGGTATCAGCCTAGCTCATAGCAACCTCAAATTCCTGGGCTCAAGAGATCCTCCTGCCTCAGCCTCCCGAGTAGCTGGGACTATAGGCACGCAACACTGTGCCTGGCTAATTTTTTTCTATTTTTAGTTGTTTGGCTAATTTCTTTCTATTTATAGTAGAGATGGGGTCTTGCTCTTGCTCAGGCTGGTCTCGAACTCCTGAGCTCAAGCAATCCTTCCGCCTCAGCCTCCCAGAGTGCTAGGATTACAGGCATGAGCCACCATACCTGGCCGAGAATGTATTTTTTAAAAAATTTTTTGTCATAATTTTTTTTTGTAGAGACATACCTTGCTATGTTGCCCAGCTGGTCTTGAGCCTGGCCTCAAGCGACCCGTCTGCCTTGGCCTCCCAAAGTGCTGGGATTATAGGTGTGAGCTACCATGCCAGGCAAGAAAGAATATTCATATAAAATGCCTGCTTGTGATACAAGCTAGCACTTCTAGAGCGCCTCTACTTAATGAGTAGACTTGAGAGAGTCCTAAAAGGGCATGCATCATCTCTTTTTTACCTGTCCTTCACAAGCTTCTTTGTAGAGTTCCAGTTTCATCAATAGCTCCTCATTTTCTGCCTCACACTCAGCCATCTTCTTTTGATAATATTCCAGAAGCTCCTGAGAAGGGCAGAGGATGGCCAGACGATCCTCAAGGGAAGGCAAGGGAGTGGACTCCACTGACTCTGCCATTCCCCTCCACTTGGTGGCACCACTGATGCCAGAGGCAACACTGTGCTTGGAGACACGGGTTAGCCTACGCAAAATTAGAAAGGATGTATTAATTAAACTGTAAACATTTATGAAACATTATAATTTTTTAAATAAAAAGGGGGCTTATGCTTTAAAGTGCTTATAATTAAGGTGCTATAAATCTTGAAAGCTTGATAGTGCAGGTTAATGAACAATTTTATGAATTATCTTCCAAGTATCAATGGTTTAAAGCTAGATTCAAAATACATGTTAGAGCCAGGTGCAGTAGTGCACCCCTATAGTGCCAGCTATTCAGGAGGCTGAGGCAGGAGAATCACTTCAGCCCAGGAGTTCAAGTCCAGCCTGGGAAAAATAGCAAGACCTCATCTCTAAAAAGATAAAAAATAAAAATACATGTTAGAGACTAAAAAGATCACTTAAAAAATATATAAACTAAATAAGACCATATAGTAACAATTAGAAAATTTAGTACTGTAAGACATATAGTAATAAGGCCAGGTGCAATGGCTCATGCCTGTAATTCCATCATTGCTGGGAGGCCGAGGCCGGAAGATCACTTGAGGCCAGGGAAATATAGTGAGATCTTGTCTCTATAAAAAAAATAACAACTAAAAAATTAGCCAGGCATGGTGGTGCGCACCTGTTGTCCTAGCTACTCAGGAAGTTGAGGCAGGAGGACCCTTGGGTCCAGGCGTTCAAGGTTGCAGTGAGCTATGATCACACCACTGCACTCTAGCCTAGCAACAGAGTGAGACCCTGTTTCTAAAGAAAAAAATAAAAAAGATATACAGCAATGGGAACAACCACATCAGATGTTAATCTCTAGATATCTGAATTGCACAGACTAGGATTAGATGTTATAAATGGCAAGACTCAGATCAAAGGCTGGACAAGAAGTTTTTGTTTGTTTGCTTTTAGCAAACAATAGACTTGAGCTAAAACAATAAAAGTAGAAAACAAATGGTACATGTGAAAATCAATCCAGTTTGGCTGTCTGAAATTTACAACATAACAAAATAGACAGTAGAGTGGAGAAACTTTATTCCAGAAACCCTGAGTTATAGTTAGTGAATGTAGTTACTACCTGTGCTCATTCTGTTATAATAAGCATATAGATACTAAAATTTATTCTCAACTAGCATAAAGTAAAAATTTAACATTTTCTCCACATTAAAAGCTTGTGACAGAAATAATATTTTACTCAATGTTTAATAGTCTTCAAAGGAGTTATCCTATAACAACTCTGGGAAACAGGTTAAAAGAGGAACTAAGAGGCCTTCTGAGGTGAGAGCAGTGGCACTGACAGATAAGGATGACGTGTCATGCAGCAAGTTGGTGGCAGAACCAGAATTAAAAGTCCCTCATTTGTATGCTGGTTGTTTCCTTTGTAATCCAGGATCCACTGGCACTGTGCCAGGCCCACTCACACTGAATGAATCTGGGTATACCATGTAATATATATATTGTTTATCTAAATTCTTCATAGAACTGAAGAATAGAGAAATGAGACCTAATACAGTTCAAATCAAGATTTAGGAAGTATGTTTCCAAGACCCTTCCAGCTCCTATGCTAATTTGGACTAAGGCTATAGAAGTTTTGATTCCTTATTTAATAACTCAAAAATAAGCAAATGTCTTACTTTCTGCAGACAGGGGTGTGTGTTGGGGTAAAGTTCATGCTGTCTTTTTCACACCTATCAAATACACAAAAATTCATAATGAGGGGCCAGGAACAGAAAAAAACAATATAGGATGTACAGAATGGTTCCCTCTCCATCATCTTGTTTGCCTCCTAAAAAAATGTGATGTTTTAAAATGTAGTATTCTTTAAAGTAGTTCCAAATTCTGAAATTTTATGGCTTTTGAATTTTCATATGGTACTCTGCCTATTTTCAAATAAAAATTGGAATGGCATTGAATATTTGAATAAATAAGCACACACAGGAAGAAAAGTCTCCTTAGTATTAATATACATGTTATCTGCAACAACCAAAACCAAATCTACGATCTGCCAGGCATGGTGGCTCAGGCCTGTAGTACCAGCTACTTAGGAGGCTGAGGCAGGAAGGTCACTTTAGCCCAGAAGTTCTTTAGCCCAGAAGTTCTAGGCCAGCCTAGGTAACATAATGAGACCTGTTTCCGTAAAAAACAAACAAAAAACTTACAATTTTCCCTGCGACTATAGGAGAGGGAGATGCAGAAAAGTTTCTAATAAGCAAGAAATAGTAAATGAAAATTAAGGTAGAGTAACGACTGTGCCAAATTTAAGATGAATATACCAAGCCAGTGATATTATCTTTACTGGTGTGCTTTCTCTATTGTTTTATCTCAGCAAAAGAAAAAAAATTCCTTATAAACTTCAAAAGGTTCATTCACAACCTCCATCTCAATTGATAACATAAGATCTTGAGTTTCTCTACTTTAAACAATCTTATCATAGAAATTTTCAGAAAGATAAACCTCACAGTTGGGGAGGGAATACTGTACTACATTACATGATTTAGCAAGGGGAGAGAGAGAGAAAGAGAGAGAGAGAGAGAGAGAGAGAGAGAGAGAGAGAGAGAGAGAGAGAGAGAGAGAGAGAGAGAGAGATTGTTTATTAGCTTTGGTGGAAGCCTTCTTATCAAGCATGCTTTGTCAATCCATTCTCATTCTGATTCTGAGCAAGTCAAGTGATGATGTAATGTTCTGTTCTTATGATCTTCTACCTCGTATATATCTGCTTCAGTCTTCAATCCTTTGGGGAAAACTTTTGTGAAAAAGTGTGAAAAGAGATAATCACCACTGTTAATTCTATATACCATCTTCCTGCCCAGAACACCATAATGCTTCTCTCCCCACTCCTTGAAACTTTTCCTCATTTGGCTTCCAGGGCACCTGTTCTTGGGTTTCCTGCTTCCTCACTGGTCATTACTCATTGCCTTGGCCATCTCATGAAGTCCCATTGTTTTAAATACCATGTACACACTAACAGTTTTTGAATTTATACCTCCAATCCTGACTCTGCCCTCTACTTTAGACTCATACATCTGCCTACTCAGTGTTCCCACTTGAATGTCTAACAGGTCTCTCAAGCTTCACAAGTCCAAAACTGAGCCCCTGATATATACCTCCCACCACCAAAACTTGCTCTCTCTCAGAATTCCACATTCCAGTAATTACTAATTCTATCCTGCCAGTTGCTTATAACAAAAAAAAAAAAAAAAAAAAAAAACTTGGTTGGAGAAATTTTACTCCTCTCTTCGTCTTACCTGCTACACTCAATCCATTAGCAAATCCTATTGGCTGTAACATCAAAATATCCAGAATCCGACTACTACTCACTCATGCCATTATTGTCCTGGGTCAACCCACTGGTATCTCTTGCCTGGATGACTACAATAGATGTAGTGGACACCAGGTCCTCTCAGCCATGCTTGAACAAAGCAGTTCTTGGAACACCTGTTCTCACACGGATTGTTTCTTGTTGATCGGCCTCAAGACACCTTGTGACTTGCAAACAAGCCAGGGTGCCTTGACCCGCAAACGGGAAAGGGCAAAGGAGGAGACGCAAACGTCAACTCCCTGAGGCAGAGTGGTGAGAACCAGTCCATGCTGAGACGAAAACATTCTGGGAACAGAAAATAGCGATGGGAAAAGTTGGGGTAGACTGGGACAGATGCCAAAAGAACAGTTAAAACTAAAGACGCTGCAGGCAGGAGGTGCTGCAGTCCTGTACCGTCTTTTTGTGTCTGTCGTTTGTTGTCTGTCTTCTGTGTTCACTTCTCCTC
>CAUYRT010011486.1:0-66718 GCA_963574885.1 Lepilemur ruficaudatus
AATAAGGGAATACTACGAACAAATCTAGGGCCATAAATTTTACTTATATTATTACTTAGATGAAATGGACCAATTCCTTGAAAGGACCAAACTACCAAAACTCACACAAGAATAAATAAGTAACCTGAATAGTCCTATATCTATTAAACAAATTGAACGAATAACATAGTACATGAAAAGAAAAGAAGGCATCAAATCCAGATAATTTCACTCATAAACTCTATAATTTTTTTTTCTTTTTGAGACAGAGTTTCACTCTTTTGCCCCAGGCTACAGTGCCGTGGCATCAGCATAGCTCACAACAACCTCAAACTCCTGGGCTCAAGCGATCCTTCTGCCTCAGCCTCCCAAGTAGCTGGGACTACAGGCATGCACCACCATGCCTGGCTAATTTTTTCTATGTATTTTTAGTTGTCCAGTTAATTTCTTTCTATTTTTAGTAGAGACGGGGTCTCACTCTTGCTCAGGCTGGTTTCAAACTCCTGACCTAGAGCGATCCTCCTGCCTCTGCCTCCCAGAGTGCTAGGATTACAGGCATGAGCCACCATGCCCTGCCAGTACCAATTTAATTTTTATCATATATATAAACCTTGCTTTTGTATCGCTCCATTTCCTTACTCTCTTTTGCGTTGTTATTGTCATACAAACTGCATCTTTATACATTGTATTTTTGCCAACATAGATTTATAATTAATGCTTTCTGCAGTTGCCTTTTAAGTCAACATGGAGGAAAAAAACACTTACAAACAGAAAATACATTTACACTGTCTTTTATGTTTGCCTGTGTACTTCCTTTACTGATATTCTTTATTTCTTTGTGTGGATTTGTTGCTGTCTAGTGTCCTTTAATTTCAGCGTAACGGACTCCCTTTAGTATTTTTGTTTTTTTTTTTTTTTTTTAGGGCAGGCCTGCAAGCAACAGATTCCTTCAGTTTTTGTACACCTGGGAGTGTCTTAATTTCACCTTAATTTTTTAAGGGATAGTTTTGCTGGGTATAGAATTCCTGGTTGCTAGCCTTTTTTTTCCAGCTCTTTGACTATGTTATCTTACTGCCTATGGCCTTCATGTTTTCTAATGAGGAATCAGCTGGGTTTTTTTTTTCCTTCTAAAGGTTTTTTTTGTTTGTTTTGTGTTGTGTTGTGTTGTTTTTTGTATAAACTTATGGAATACAAGTGCAATTTTGTTGCGTGTACAGATTGCATTGTGGTCAAGTCAGGGCTTCTAGGGTATCCGTCATCCAGATAATGTACATTGTACCCATTAAGTAATTTCTCGTCATCCACCCGTCTCCTACCCCTTCACCCTTCTGAGTCTCTGTTGTCCATTATTCCACTCTCTATGTCCACGTGTACATATTTTTTACCACCCACTTGTGAGTGAGAACATATGATATTT
Organism: Lepilemur ruficaudatus; assembly: GCA_963574885.1. Taxonomy (NCBI): domain Eukaryota; kingdom Metazoa; phylum Chordata; class Mammalia; order Primates; family Lepilemuridae; genus Lepilemur; species Lepilemur ruficaudatus. Next base: position 1,397 of record CAUYRT010011486.1, read on the forward strand.
GTCTTTCTGTTTCTGGCTTGTTTCATTTTAGATAATGACATCCAGTTCCATCCATGTTGGTGCAACTGAGAGGAATTCATTCTGTTTTTCAGTGGGTGAATAGTATTCCATTTTGTGTATTTACAACATTTCTTTATCGCTCATCTGTTGATGGACACTTAGGTTGATTCTATATCTTTGCTGTTGTGAATATTAGGAATAGTGTTTTGATAAACATATGAGTGCAGGTATCTTCTTGATATATTGATTCTTTTTTTGGCGGGGGTGGGGAGGGAGATACCCAGTAGTGGGATTGCTGGATCAAAGGGTAGTTCTATTTTTAATTCTTTGAGAAATCTCCATACTCTTTTCCATAGAGGTTTTTCTAATTTACATTCCCACCAACAGTGTGTAACGGTTCCCTTTTCTCCATATTGTTGCCAACATCTGTTGTTTTTTGTCTTTTTGATGTCTCATTGTCGTTTGGAGTTACATTTCTCTGATTAGTGATGTCAAGCATTTTTTCATGTACCTGTTGGCCATTTGTGTGTTTGTATGTCTTCTTGTGAAAACCGTCTATTCATGTCCTTTGCCCACTTTTTAATGGGATTTGTTTTTTAGTTGTTTGAGTTGTTTGTATTTATTGGATATTACTGCCCTTGTTTTATTTTAAAATATTCATCTTCATTTCTTCCTTGACCCAAACATCTCTCAGGATCATGCTGTTTAATTTCCGTGTATTTGTGTAGTTTCTAAAGTTCTTCTTGGTTTTGATTTCTAGTTTTATTCCACTGTGGTTTGAGTAGATTCTTGATAGGATTTTGATTTTAAAAAAATTTAAAAAGACTTGTTTTGTGGCCCAATATATGGTCTGTCTTAGAGAATGTTCTATGTTCTGATGAAACTATATTCTGCAGTTGTTGGTAGAATATCCTGTGAATGTTACGTCCATGTGATCTAATGTCCAATTTAAGTCCAATGTTTCTTTGTTGATTTTCTGTTTAGATGATCTGGTAATGCTGTCTTTACATATAAGGTGAGTTTTTTGTAAGCAGCATATAGTTAGATCATGTTTTCTTAATCCATTCAGCCTATTTATATCTTTTAAGTGGAGCATTTAATCCATTTTACATTCAAGGTTCATATTGATATGAGAGGTTTAGTTCTTGTCATATTGTTGTTTTCTATTTGTTTTATAAATTCTTTCTTTTTTTTTTATTTGACTGTCATTGTGGTTTGCTGTAATTTGGTAATGATGCCATTTGATTTTTTTCTCTTCCTTTGTGTGATTGCTTTACCAGTGAGTTTTATACTTCTGTGTGTTTTTATGATGGAGAGTGTTATCCTTTTCCTTCCAGGTTTAGGGTTCCTTTGAGCATTTCTGGTAGGGCCAGTCTAGTGGTGACAACTTCCCTCAGCATTTGCTTTTCTGGGAAAGACTTCATCTCTCCTTCATTTGTGAAGATTAATCTTGCTGGACACAGAATTTTTATCTGGCAGATTTTTTTCTTTCAACAGTTTGAATATGTCCTTCCTTTCTCTTCTGACCTATAAGGTTTCTGCTGAGAAGTCCACTGCTAGTCTGGTGAATAGTTGCTTTAAAAGTGAATAAATTTTCTCCTGCTGATTTTAGAATTCATTCTTTCACTTCTACTTTAAACAGTCTGATTATAATGTGCTGTGGTGAAGTCCTTCTTGCGTTGTATATTCCTGTGGTTCAGTGGGCCTCCTGTATCTGGATATCTTTTGCTAGACTGGGCAAGTTTTCATCTATTATTTAGTTAAATAGGATTTCTAGGCTTTTGATCTCTTTTCACCCCTGGGAATACCTATAATTCATAAAATCAGTCACTTTATGTAGTCCTAAATGTCTTGAAGGCTTTGTTCATTCTTTTTTGTTTATTTTTGTCTGACTGAGTTATTTCAGAAGACCTGTCTTCAAGTCTGAAATTCTTTCTTCTGCTTGGTCTAGTCTATTGTTGTAGCTTTTTAATGTATTTTGTATTTGCTTCAATGAATTTTTCAATTCCAGGCCTTTGTTAGTTTTTTTTTTTTTTTTTTTTTAAATAATATGTGTCTCCTTGGTAAATTTCTCGTTAATATCCTGAATTGATTTTCTGAGGTCATTATATTGGTTTTCAGATTTCTCGTGCATCTCATTGAACTTCTTTAAAATCAATATTTTGAATTCTTCATCTGGGATTTCAGTGATTTCTTTTTGGTTAAGATCTGTTGCCTAGAGAATTATTATGTTCCTTTGAGGGTGTCGTATTACCTTGGTTTTTCATTTTTCCTGTTTTATGTTGATTTCTGCACACTGGATTAACAGATGTTTCTTATTTTGAATTTACTTTCATTAAGGGGGGAGTTTTTCTTGAAGATGTGACTGTGATGTTGGTTGAGTAGGGCCTTTTGGCTTTGCTTATGTGTGCATGCAGCAGGGAAGACTCTGATTCCTTTGGCTATAAACAGTGTGTGTGGTAGCTATGATTTCCTTGGTGTGTTAGGGTGGTTGTGCCTCCAGTTGTGCTGGAGCCTACAGTGCTAAATGGGCCTATCTTCAGATTTCAGTGGTAGCAGTGGTAGGGTAAGTGTGCCTGTCCTTATGCCCCTGGGCAGCATAAACTGGAACTTATGATGGTAGTTGCAGACAAGCTGATTCTTGGGCCTCTGGGTGGCTTTCTTGGATGCCAGTTGTAGTAGCAGTGTACTGGGCAGGTGAGAGGGCTCTTCTTTTCCTGAGGAGCCAGTATGGCATGGGTGATGGCTGTATCAGTGTTGGTGAAATGCTCTTCTGGGTACCTAGCACTGTACACTTGTGTTGGCAGTGGTTGTAATGGCCTGTACAGGCTGGCCTCTGGGTCAGTAGGTGACATTTGCATGTAGGAGCCAGCTGAGGTGGTAGTAGTAGGGTGTTTATGCGTGACCTCTGCCCCCTGGGAAAAGGGCTTGGGTGTCCCAGGTGGTATATTGGGTTGTGGAACCCCCAGGACCCTGAATTCTTCACTTTTGTCTCGGGAAGGGGTGAAGCTGAGTGGAGTTGTACCAGGCAAGCTTACACTCAGGCCTCCCAGTGGCAACTGCATGTACCATCTGTGATTGAGGCTAGGGGCTAGAGGGTGTGGGTAATCTTCTTACCCCTAGGGAAATGCTTGGATGAGAGGTGACTGCTGCTGCGTTAAGATCCTGCTATAGGGAGGATGTGGCCAGTCCCAGCAGCCATAGCCCTGGTCAGCAGTGGAGGACTTGAGTCCCTCTAGTGCCCCAGTCCCAGTGGGGCTTCCTTTCCTGTCTTGGGTGTTGGATTCAAGCCAGCTGTTCAGTCAGACCTAGTAATTCACACCTAGCCTGCAAGTTAGTCCTAGACTGTAGGAGCCTCCACTCTCAGCTCAAGACCAGATCTCTTTGGCAACTTGTCTTACGAGGGTCCCAGGGAAAGGTGCCTGCTTTGAGCATCAGTTAGCTGCAGCCCACACCGTGCTTGCTTCTCAGTCCTGGGTGCAGGAGCCCACGTAGTACTCATGCCCCATTTCTATAAGCAGCAGTCCAAGACTGCCTATGGTGTAGGACTGGCAGCACTGGTTCCTAGGATTGTGCACAGTCTGTTAAGAGCTAGGATTGAGAATTGCATCTTACTATAGCTACTTAGGTCTCAGGAAGGGTGTGGGACCAAGGGCATGTTCCTTCCCTGTGGCATTTCCTTCTCATAGTCTCCCAGCTGCTTCCTAATTTAGGTTCAGGGTTTGGGAGGGTCAAAGTTCTCTCCCTTGGCCTAGATTGTATGATTCCCCAGTGGGAAAGTGGATTGTGGAGGACACTCACCCTTTCCTGTATTGAGGAGTCACTCGTGGTTCCTGGCTGTTACCAGCCACACAGGCTGCCTGTTTTCCTTCTCCTTCCTAGATTTTGGTATCTCCTTTCTCTTTTCTGTTGAGCCCCTTTGTTCCCTCTTGGATAATGTATTTACAATGTGGTCATCTACACTAGTTTGGTTCCAAGTGGATGAGGTGTGCTTGAAATGCTTAGGCATCTTGAGACGAAAAGTCAGTTCTTTTTCTTATTAAGACTTTTCTTGTTAAGTGATGTGTGACTTCTCTATTGCTGCTTTGAAGATTGTCTTTCAATAGTTTTATTATAATGTGTCTAGATGTGAGTCTTTTTGAGTTTTTCCTACTTGGAATTCATTGAGTTTCTTGAATGTGTAAATAAAATGTTTTCTATTTAATTTGGGAAGTTTTCAGCCATTATTTTTTGAAATATCGTTTCTTCCTCTTTCTCTCCTTTCTCTCCAGCTGGGTCAGTGTGTATATTGTTATGCTTGATGGTATGCACAATGGTGACCGTAAGGTTTTTGAGGCTGTGATCATTTTTCTTCTTTTTCATTCTGTTCCTCAGACTGAATGCAGTAGTCCCCCTTATCCATGGTTTTGCTTTCTGCATTTTCAGTGACTCACAGTCAACTGTCGTCTGATGCTATTATGGTACTTTGAGAGTGACAGAGACAACATTCACGTAGCTATTATTACAATATAATTGTTCTATTTTATTGTTAATTGTGGTAATATTCTATGCCTAATTTGTAAACTTATCATAGGCATGTTTATATAGAAAAAGACATATACATGTGATACTGTCTGCAGTTTTAGGCTTTCACTGGGGATCTTGGAATGTATACCGTGAAGATAAGGGGGGAACTATTGTAATCCCTTTTTTTTTTCTTTTTTTTTCTGAGATAGGCTCTCTGTTGCTTGGGGTTCAGCACAATGGTGTCATGAAAGCTCACTGCAACCTCAAACTCCTGGGCTCAAAGTGATCGTGCTTCAGCCTCCCAAGTGACTGTGACTACAGGCATGCACTACTGTGCCCAGCTAATTTTTCTATTTTTTGTAGAGGTGGGGTCTCACTCTTGCTCAGGCTAGTCTTGAACTCCTGACCTGAAGCAATCCTTGCGCGTTGGCCTACCAAAGTGCTAGCCAGGATTGCAGCGCCCATCCTATAATCTTGATGAACCTATCTTCAAGTTTGCTGATTTTTTAATTTTGCCAGTTCAGATGTGATACTGAGCTTTTTTAGTGAGTTTTTCATTTTACTTATTGTAACTTTGAAGTCCATCCTTTTTTTTCTTTTATCCTTAAAAAAAAACCAATTTCTATGTCATTACTGATATTCTGTACTTTGTGAGACACCATTTCACACTGTCACTTAGTTCTTTGTACATGGTTTCCTTTAGTGAGTTATTACTAAAGGAAAACCTTTTAGTAAGTTTTGAGATATTTAAAATAGATGATTTATAAAAATGAATTAATACCTTTTGTAACAATCTGGGTGGGATTGGAGACCATTCTCCTTAGTGAAGTATTGCAGGAATGGAAAAATAAACACCACATGTACTCACTGTTAAATTGGAACTAACCAAACAGCACTCATGTACACAGATGGAAATAAAACTTAATGGAAATCAAACAGGTGGGAGAGGGAAGAAGGGAGGAAGGGATGGGTGAAATGGTACCTTATGGGTACAGTGTACACTATCTGGGTGATGGGCACACTTATAACTTTGTGTCAAGCAGTATAAAAGCAATCCATGTAACCAAAACATGTACCCCTATAATATTCTGAAATAAAAAACAAAATAGATGATTTGTAGGATTTATCTAGCAAGTCCAGTGTCTGTGCTTCCTCAGGGACAGTTTTTTTTGACTGCTCTCCATACTATATGTGGGACGTACTTTCTTGTTTTTTTGCATGTCTTAGAGTTTTTTGTTGAAAACTTGATATATGCTACCTGTTATTTTAGGAGAATCCCCTCAGGAAAATAATTTGTTATAATAGGCAAGTTCTGAGTTAAGTCAAGTAAAGACAAGCTTTGCAAGGGGAGGTTTTCCTAGGAACCACTGGGCAAGTCAGATAATGACAGTTCTGACAGTTCTGACAATTCTGAGAATGAGGCCTTGAAAGAGCTCCAGTCCTATTATTACTTCACGAGTAGCTGCTAGGGTACTAGTTTTCACTGTGATCATTGGCTGTTGGCTTTCAAGGCTGCCATAGAGCTGGGTAGTGGGAGATGGATATAGGATAAGTGAAAGGGCACAGAGCTCACTGTTCTTGTTGACATTCACCTGTTTTTCTTGAATAAATGTCCCTGATTGTTAGAAGCCTTTGGTTAATTTCCAGATTTCTGGAAAAGTTGATTTTGACTGCTTTTGCCTTTGTTCAAATACTTTCATGGAGGAGGAGATTTTTGGAAGTCTCTACTAAATTGAGTCACTGACATTGTCTACATCTAATCTGCTTTTTAAACTATGAACACTTATCAACATTTTTCAGTTTCATTAAAGTGTTCTTTTGTGAATGTTTTTGGTGGCTGCATATTCCATTTTATGGATGTAAACATTTAGTGCCTTACTATGTAGTGGGGAGTCAACAAGGTAGTAGGAAATTAGAGAAGAAATATGTGGCTTCTGTGTCATGTGAAGGAGCTCAGTCTTTATCCTCCATATAATGGGAAACCTTGAAGTATTTTAAGAAGGACAGTGATGCAGGTAATTGCACTTAGTTTGGTTAAATCATTCTGGTAACTGTGTGGAAGATGGCTAAAAAGAGGTCTAGAATGGTGTGAGAGGGATTAGGTAGACTAGAATATAAATCAGGCAAGAAACCACGAGCTACCGAACCCCAAGTATCAGTGGAAATGGAGAGAAAGAAATATACTGGAAAGCTAATGAGGAAGGTAAACTTGGGCAAAAATTATTAGATTTGTTGAAGGGTGTAGGATGGGATGGGAGGGAGGAAAATGAAAGGCGAGGGGGTAAGTCTGAAATGAATCCTTGGCTTAAGAGATAGGTGGTACCACCAATCTCATTAGGAAATGTAGAAACTAGAGCAAATAAGTGTGGGGGTAAGGGGAGCAGGGAGGAGATGGTGGATTCATTCTGAGGGTAAGTTGAGTTGAGATACCTGTGGAAAATGTAATTGGATAGATAGTACAAGCCAGAATTTCAGGGAAGGGCATGAAATGGTGGCTATAGATTTGAGAGATATTAGTATGTAGATAGAATCAAAGTTGTGGTATTGGATAAAGGAGGAGGAGGATGTACTCCTGATAGTAGCATTTAAAGGTTTGACACAGAGGAATAGAAGCTTATAATGGAGATGGAAAAAGGTAGGGGTAAAAAGAGAAGGGAGCGCTAACACCCTTTTCTGAGCACACCAAAATTTTAATAGGTCATTGTTTCTGACATTTTCCCAGTATTTTTTTTTTTGTATCCTTTGCCTTCAACCTTAAATGTCCTTGTTCAGCTCTAAACTCCAATATCAAAACCATATTTGCCTGTCTTGGGAAGTACATAGTGTAAGACATAGAATATTTATTTACCTTATACTTAGACCAGCATGGTTGTGTTAATCGCTGTTTAAACTGGTGTTGTGGTTTCTTTGAATCTTTTTTTTTTTTAACTAAGAGGTAAAATGAAGATAATAGGACTTAACCAAGATTTCTATGAGAATTAATGAGACTGAAAGAAAAATGTCTAGTATAGCCCTTAGAAAACAGTTGATCCTCAGTAAGTGATGTTACCTTCTTTCCTCTCCGTCTTCACACCATTATCAGAATTCCTCTTGTTTGCTATATATTACAAGGAAAGCAGTCTGTACCAATTTATACTAATATATGAATGATGTTTAACTCCTTATACTATGTGTTGGAATGGTTTGCTATCACAAATGAATATAAATAGTAAAATTTTAGGCATTGTGATAAAATGAAGATGAAATCAGCCAATGTAAAGAGAGATGCTGTAGGATAGCATGCATACTACTGGACTAAATCTTCTGAATTCTTCAATATATTTCACTGTCTACCTGTCACAAAACTTCACATTATCCACCCTAGCCTCAGCAGTATTGTGTATCTTTCAAATAATTCTTAAAAGTACCAATTCTCTCAGAATGACCATGATAAAAATTGACCACAAGGTTATTTTATTTTAACCTACTGCTTAAAGTGTGGGTATTCTGGTGGCATTGATTGAGGGCTCAGAAGAGCTGTTGTGGAGCCGTTTAATAGTTTTGTGTGACCTGGGCAAGTCACCTAACTGCTCCTAGGCTTAGTTTCCATATAAAATGGAGATATATTTCCATTTCAAAAACATTTTTGTGAAGAATAAGTACAATCATGTATGTGTAACTGAAAGAGTGCTGTCTACACAAATGTAAAATATTAAGTAAGCATGATTATAACTGTTTGCCTTTCACTTATCCTTATATCTTCTTGATTTGTTTGTAGTGTAGAATTTGATAAAACACAGAATTGACTTTGGTCTTAAACATTGTGTCATTGCATATAATTCGGTTTTCTTTTTCATTATTTCACTCATTTCTATGCCTGTTGTAAAATCCTTACAGACAGGAGAATACTTTTATTATATTTTATTTTGTGTTTATAAATTTCAGTGAGGTACAGTTGCTTTGAGATCATGATCCCGTCTTAATGCCTCCTTTAGTGCTTTTTTTTTTTGGCTTTGTATGTCTAGGAAATATTATTTTGCTATCAGTTGTAACTATAATCATATCTCAGGAGCTTTTCTGTAATTATTTTGAAACATCAGTTTGATAGAAAGATAAGCCACATATTTAAACTCTTTTGCTCGCTTTGAAACTTCAGTAGGTTTTTAGTATAGTTTCCACCAGGACTTCTGTTATTTGTATCTTTATCTTGTTCTTCATGATGAAGGACTAATGAATAATATATATTTGAAAAATAAAAACAGATGTCTTAAGTATTTGTACATAAGGGTCCCTAGCTTTTATTTTGATGAATTAAAACATTCAGGCCAAATATCAATTGGGAAATTGACTTGTCTGCTTGCTTCATTATTAAGTGCAAGAGTGAGTTAGCAATTTATGTTAGTAGTGGCTTATTATATAAAAATAAAATTTAATGATTATTTTCTGAGTTAATTTATCTGGTTGAAATTATTTTTTTTTATCATTAGTGGTGGGGCACTAGACTATTAATTAACTAATTAATTAATGAGAAAGACAAGGTCTTGCTCTGTCGCCCAGGCTAGAGTGCAATGGCACCATCATAGCTCTCTGCAGCCTCAAACTCTTGAACTCCTGGGATCTACCTGCCTCAGCCTCCTGAGTACCTGGGACTACAGCGTGTGGCACCATGACTAGCTAAATTTTTTTGTATTTTTTGTAGAGACGGGGATCTCACTTTTGTTCAGGCTGGTCTCGAACTTCTGGCCTCAAGCAATCTCCTACCTTGTCCTCCCAAAGTGCTAGGATTATAGGTGTAAGCCAACACACCCAGCCTAGACTTATATTTGTGAAAGCATTAAGAAAAAAGTGGTCATTATTTGGTTTTGTTTGCTTTGCAAATAAGTTCCTTCATAAAATGTGATACGAATGTTTTAAATCAGAGGTTCTCAAGTTCTTTTCTTATGAAGAAGACATTCATATGTGCAACAAACTTCTGTGGGCATAGGTGGGCCTCAGTTTAGATATTAAAAAAATATTCTGTGGATCAATGAAGTTCCTAGAATGAATGATACCAGTGACTCCACTTTTGGAATAACGTGGTTCCATTTCTCACCCCTCAATTCAGAAAACATGAAATGAAAATGAAAGTTTATAGTCTTGAATCTATAGTAAGTAGTTAGATTTTTTTTTTACAGCTTTATTGACGCATAGCTGACATATAGTGAAGTGCATATATTTTAAGTGTGTAATTTGTATTGTGGGCAACACTATTCAGGGTTTACTTTTTTATCTCTTCTGACAATCTTCCATTTTATTGGGGACCATTTATATTTAATATGATTATTGATATGGCAAGAGTCTTTCATGTTTTCTGTTTATACTGTTTGTTGTTTTTCTGCCTTCATTTGGATCAGTCAAGTATTGTTTGTGATCCTCTATTACTTTTTCAGTTTATTACCAATACCTTTTTTGTTGTGTTATTTTAGTAGTTGCTTTAGTATTTATAGTTTACATCTTTAACACATCACAGTCTACCTTCATCTGTGGTTATACCACTTCTCATATATTAATAATAGAAGAACCTTATAATAGTGTACTTCCATTTCTCCCCTTCTGACATGTATACTTTTGCTTTCATGCTTTTTACTTTTACATATGTTGTAAACCCCAAAATGAATTATTATTTTTGTTTTAACAGTCAATTATCTTTGCAAAAGTTTCAAATAATAAGGAAAAAACTTACACATCTACACAGTTTGTTCTTTTTCAGTGCTCTTCATTCTTTTGTTTAGATTTATATTTCTGTCTGATACCACTTCCTTCTGCCTAAAGGACTTTATCATTTCTGGTAGTATGTGGATCTACCAGATCATACTACCAGCTGAAGAATTCTTTCAGCTTTTGTATGTTTGAAATGTCCTTTATTTTGCCTTTGTTTTTGAAAAATATTTTTACTGGATATAGGATTCTGGCTTGACAGTTTTTTCTTTTAGTACTTTAAGAATATTGTTGCCCTTTCTTTTGATTTGCATTGATTCTGATGAGAAATATGATATCATCTTTATCTTAGGTACTCTGTAACATGGATTTTTCCCCCTCTGGCTGCTTTTAAGATTTTCTCTTTCTCATTGGTTTTGAGCAATTTGATTATAATGTTCCTTGGTGAATTTTTCTTTATGTTTCTTGTTCTTGGAGTTTGTTGAGCTTTGTGCTTCTGTGGGTTTGTAATTTTCATCAGGTTTGAAAAATTTTGGCCATTATTTCTCCCAATTTTTTGTCCCCCCCCCCCCCCGAGGGTTTTGGTTTATTCTTATACTAGGCCACTTGAAATAGTCTCACAGTTCATTTATATGCTTTTCAATTTGGGGAATTCTTTTTTCCCTCTGTGTGGGTTTTTTTTTTTTTTTATGTTTGGTAAGGGGGATAGTTTCTATTGTTATGTCTTGAAGTTCATTTATATCTTCCACATCATCAGTCTGCTTTTGATTCTATCAGCATACTTTTCGCCTCAGACACTGTAGTTTTTAATCTATAGAAATTTTATTTTGGTTTTCCATTTTTTTTTATAGCTTCTATCTTCCTTAACTTTTTGGACATATAGGGGACAGTTATAATAACTATTTTAGTGCTTTTTGCTACTCATTCTAACTTCTGTGTCAGTTCTTATTATTTGAATTTGATTCACTGATTATTCTCTTCATTATAAATTATGTTTCCCTGCTTCTTTGCATGTCTAGTGATCTTTAATTATATACCAGATATTGTGAATTTTACCTTGTTGGGTGCTGGATATTTTGTGTATCTGTAAATTTTCTTGACTTTGTTCTGGGATGTAGTTAGTTAGAAACAGTTTGATGTTCCTTTTGCATCTTGTTTTTATGATATGTTAGGTTGCTCTGAAGTAGTGTTTAGTCTAGGGTTAATAACTTCTGAGGTAATACCTTCCTTAGTACTTTACCCAATGCTCCATGAATTGTGAATTTTTCTCGTTTGCCTAGTGGAAATAGGCACTCTTCTTGACCTGTGTGAATGCCGAGGACTGTTACCTCTGTTTCTTTCTGGCATTCTAAGTGTTAGCTTTAATTATTATTTAATTTTATTTCATTTTGGACAGAGTATGGTATGTGCTATGTTATTCTTGATACTTTGTCTAGTTTGGGTATCTGTTCATATTTTATAAATACTTTTGCGGGAAAAGAATAGTCTGTTGGATTTAGAGTTTTATGTGTAAAGTACTATTTGTGTTCAAATCTTCTGTATACTGACTAGTCTCACCTCTAATAAATCTCAGATTATTAAAGTCTTACCCTTGTTAGATATGAGACAGATGTGTTAAACTCTACCATGCTACTTAGCGTATTTTTTTCTTTTTAGAATTCTTCTGTTTTTTGCTTTTTATGTTTTGAAATTGTGCATGCAAATTTGAAATTAAAGGTTTTTGGTAAACAGAGGCTTTTGTCAAAATATATTAACCTTCTTTAATTGTAGTAATTCTTCCCTTAGTGCTTACTCTGTTTCTTATTGATTAATCAACATTGGTATTTTCCATTAGGGCCTAAATGATACGTTTTTATTCATCCTTTTAATCATTTTGGGTTTTAAATTTTTAAGTGTTTTAGTCAATATTTTATAGCTTGATTTGTATATGTTTTAGATCCAATATAACAGCCATCTTAAATTGGAGAGTTAGTCCACTCACTTTTTTATAATTACTAGTATTTTTATATTTCTATCATTGTATACACTTTGTGCTGCTTTTTACTCATCTCTGTGAAATTGAGAAGTTTTTCTATATTCTTTTTCCTCTCTAATGGTTAGAAGTTATATATTCTGTTATTCTTCTATTTTCCCATGTGCATTTATTTCTTTTCTTTTAGAAATACCTTTTGTAGTTCTTTGAGAGTTTTTGAGTGGTAAACTTTTAAGTGTTAGACGATGCCTTTTCTTTGTGTTTGCTGTTGAACAATAGGTTAGCTGAGTATAGAATTTTAGATTGACTGTTATTTCCCCTTAGTTTTTTCAAAATAAAATGGCATTTTTTTTGTTTGTTTTGTTTTGTTTTTGCGTCTATTGTCCTGATAAGAAGCCTGTTGTTAGTTTCGATACTCTTTTGTAGGTAACCGAGATTTTATCTTTTGTTGGTTTTAATATTTCCACTCTGTTATGATATGTCGATGTGTGGATTTGTGTTCATCCTGCTGAGGACTCAATATACTTTTTCAGTCCAAAGATTTATATATTCTGCCAATTTTAGATAATTCTCAGACATTATTTCCTTGTATACTGCTTATATTTTCTCTTTGTTCCTGTAACTATTCAGGTAGTTTGATATTCATTTTGTATTTCCATCCTGTTATTTCTCTTTTACATTCTGAATAATAGTTTTAGTAGTGTCTTTTACCTTACTATTTCTCAATTCCCTCCCTTGGTCCTTTCTTCCTTCCCTCCCCTTTCCTAACTTCTCCTTCCTCATATATATACCATCTTTTTAGAGCTGGATTATACATTATTTGTATTTTATTCGGCATATTTGTGTAGTTTTTATAGCCCACGTGCTTCTTCCTCTTCTCTTCCTCCCATCTTTTTTCTCTTTCCCTTCTACTTTTTTCTGTCCCCTTTCTACTTATTTGTGCTTGACTTTGTATTATATTTTATGCTGTATTTCTGTGTTTCTTGCTCTTTACCCATGCCCCTTCCCATCCTTACTGCCTCATCCCCTCTTCTTCCATATTTCCCCTTCAACCCCATTGCTTCCTTTTCTCTATCTCACTTTCTCACCATCCTCCACTCACTCTACATCCCCTCTTCCTCCATCCTGCTGCCTCCTTCCTATTTTCTTTTCTTTTCTTGATTTCGTTTCCTCCTCTTTCTTTCTTTGAGCTTGATATTAAACTACTTGTATTATTTATTTTTATGCAGCATTTCTTTGTATTAACAGTGAGAAGGTAGTTTGTGTTGACAGTCCACCGTGTTGTTTGATCCATCCTCATTATTATTGATTATTTTAAGGCAATAAGGCAATAATTTGCTGTGTTTGGTACTTTATTGTTAGAAACAGATAACTTGTGATACACTTCACAGATTAGTGTATTATGATGGGAAATAGTATTAAATAGTGGGTTTTTTTGTTTTTTGCTTTTTTAATGGATGAAGAAGAAGAATGATAGTATAAAATTTATTAAATTTTCAGCTTTCCAACTTGGGTTATATGATAACTTTTATAGGGAAATATTAAATATCTGAATTTTAAAGTTAAGAAAACTGACTTTTAACTTATGAAATTTTTAATTACCTATGTTGTAGTGCTTAAATGTCTCAAAAATATGTAGTAGATAATAAGTGTGTTATGATCAAGTTTTTAAAGCTTATCATAGAAAGAGCCTAAAGAGACATTTGAGAAATTTTGTTTGTGGAAACTAAATGAAGTCTAGAATTACTTTGCTGCTTAAATTTAGTATTCCCAAAGGTCTGCAAAGCATTCCAAGGCTAAGTTGGGTTTTTTTTTTTTTAAGACAGTCTCACTTTGTTGCCCCGGCTAGAGTGCAGTGACATCATCATAGCTCACTGCAAGTTCAGACTCCTGGGCTCAAGCCCTCCTCCTGCCTGAGCCTCTCAAAGTAGCTGGGACTACAGGTGTGCCCCATGACGCCCGGCTAATTTTTCTATTTTTAATAGAGACGGTGTCTCATTCTTGCTCAGGCTGGTCTTGAGCTCCTGGACTCAAGCAATCTCCCACCTCAGCCTCCCAGAGTGCTAGGATGACAGGTGTTAGCCACTGCGCCCAGCTTGAGTCAGTTTTTTAAAATTTCGGAGACCTCAATCTGAATTTATGGTAAAATACTTACTTGGTTTCTTTAAGAACATGCTAGTTTACAAACACTTCAGGTCAAACAGAACTATTTCCAAAAATAGGGAAACATTTTGAAGCCTTAAACATTTTTTAAAAAGCATTGCCCATCAGCTCAGCTCTATGCAAAGCACTTCCCCTAGATTAAAATTTTGAAAGATTGTGAAAGAAGTTAAGGCATGTTTGCTGCTCCTAAAGAGCATCCAGTATCTGTAGAATGATACTAGCTCATATGACACAATTAGGACCCACTGAGTAAAAGTAATGGAGACCTTCATAGAAAGAGAAACAGAATGGGTTAAGGGGGACCTTTTTTGAAATAGTGGGACTTGGTATTGAGGTTTAAACTTGGATGAATTTTTTCCGTAATCGCTTTAGTTGTGGATTTCCTTCCTTTTCCCTTTTCCTTTATTCTTCTGTGTTATTGTTTTGACAAGAGAGTTGTTTTCAAGTAAGTGAAACCCTGTTATATTTTATTAATCTTTTCTGTGTTTCTTCCTCCACTGTGTAAATTTTGTGAATTGGGGATTTATTGGTGATTTATAAAAAGTATTTTATAAAAGAGTTTCTATTTGCTAAAGAGTTCATTACAAATAGATACAGAGTAAAAAATAGCCTGATTTTGATCTAACATTTTCAGCATTTGTTTCTTAGCATTAGCAGGTATATAGTTCCCAGACTTTGTTAGCATGCCATGTGGGAAGGAAATTACGAGAGAATATTTTGGCTCCTACTATGTTGCAAATCTTGAGTTGATTCATGTTTGCTTTTGAGTTTTTGTTTTGCTTTGTTATTATTCTCATTTTCTCCTTTCTCCTGGGACACTGTGTTTAAAACATTAATTTCAGGAAATTTAGAGGTAATTATAGCAACCTGTTTCATTCTAATTTATAGTGCTTTAAACTACTCTGTGGGAAAAACATAACAATTTTTTTGTTTATCTCAGTTGTATGTGTTTTTATTTTTATATTCTATAGAATATATTTAACTAGATTTGATAACTATTATTATTATAGGCAGGTAATAGATAATTATCTAGTGTTCTTTTCTTATGGATTTATTGTACATTGAAGCCTGAATGGCATAGAAGTTAAGAACATGTACACCATGGTGTTTAAATCCTGACTCTGCTTCTTACTAGCTAAGTTACTTAGATTCTCTGTGCCTGGGTTTCTTCATCTAAAATAGGGGTAATGATGGGAGTTATTTCATAGTGCTGCTATGAGGATTATAGAAATTAATTTCTGTAAAGTACTTAATAAAGAGTGTCTAGTATATAGGAAGCATTTAATTTGTGTTAGCCATTATAATTTTTTCCAGTTTCATGGAAAGTCACACAGGTAGTAAGTAAGTGTTAGGTGTAGAATCTGGAATCTGGAGTGGCATATGGGTGTTTTAATTCCAATCAAGATTAAAGCAGTGCTGTTAGTTAGGCCTGTTGATAGGTTATGCAGTCTTTTCCCAGGTAAAAATTTCCAAGCTATGAAATGAATATAAAAAGTAAAAATAATTTATTAATAATAAAACACATCTGAGTACATATTGCTTGCTCAGCACTGTGCAAGGTTTGGGGAATCCTGAGGTAGACACAGCTTCTATTCTAAAGAAGGTAGATTAGTCCTGGAAGAAAGGCAAGAAGACATTTGAAACATTGTTATTTCCATAAGAAAGAAATACGAAGTATCCAAGGGAATTGAGGGGAGAGGCATCTATCCATTTCCTTTTGGGAGGGCAGAGCAAAAGAGCAGCAGTCTTGGAAAATTCCAGAGATTAGATGTTACTAAAAAATTATTATGAATATTCATAGGATGAGATAATACACAAGAGTTTAAAGTACTGTCTTTATGTTGTTACTATTTTACTTTAAATTTCTGGGTTCAAGCAATTCTCCTGCCTCAGCCTTCCAAATCCCCGGGACTACAGGCACACACCATCTTGCCTGGCTAATTTTTCTATTTTTTCTATAGATGGTATCTTGCTTTTGCTCAGGCTAGTCTTGAACTTCTGACCTCAGGCAATCCTGCTTAGGCCTCTGAAAATGCTGTGATTACAGGCGTGAGCCACTGCACCTGGCTCAGTTTTTAAATTAAAACTAAAATCTGTAAAGACTAAAGTTTTGAGAACAAGGATACAGATGTATAAATACATGTTTGAAAGATTTTAACAGGATAGAATTTTAGGAGCTTTGGCTCCTAAAATTGGCTTTGAATGAAAACTTGACACTATGAATATTTGCTAAATATGATTTAACATATTATGTAAATAGTAATCACCAAAAACTATTTTTGTTTATTTTTCAGAGAATGCGGAATCTATTGATCTTAAACAGTTTTTTGACCAACATTTTTCACATATATACTATGTGTTCTTTGAAAATTTTGTGACTATTGAAGCTAGTCTTAAACAGAAAGGTAAGACATTAATATCTCTCCTGGTTTAGGTTAATGTTTCCAATAATTGTCATAAACATTACATTAAAAAGAGGTTCTTAGACATTAGAATTTTTGGTATTGTTTCATTTTTCTGTTTGTCAGACAGCTTTTTGTTACTCCTCTGGTGCTATTGTCATAGGTCTAATGACATGTATTTGTATTTGAAAGATAACTAGTGAGTTAGCGTTACTATCCTCATTATTAATACTTTGTGAAGGCTTTGAAGATTTGCTTTTTCCCTGGTCAGGTTTATCTGTTTCCTCATCTTCTTTGTTCTTCCCAGGGCCGTACCAAATTTTAGCAGTCATTTTCATGTTTCCATTTACAGAGCTCATTTAAAAATGGTTCTTTACAATATGTCATGATTTAATTGTAGACATAAATATGTAGAGCCTAAATTTAATTGTACTACTCAAGACAGAGTGATGTTGTAATATTGTCTACACAATGAATTGAATCTGCATTAAACATTTTACTAAAGAATCACTGAAAAAAAACTTTAGTGCTTGAAATACATTTTAAGCTCATTAAATGATTGTTAACAATGAGGACAAAATGATATGTTTAAAATATTTTTCTGTAAAAATGTTTTAGGTCACAAGTCTCAAAGGGAGGAATTGGATGCTATACTTTTTATTTTTGAGGTAAGTTCCTCTGAATCTAACTTTTTTCTTTCTTTCAATAATTATTGAAATTACAAAACATACAATGGAACACTGTGAATCTAGAAGCCTTTCTGAAAACTAAATCTAATTTTTTAACTTAAAAATATGCCACACTGAATTCTGTATTTTTTGAAGTACAATGTATTGTTTTTAGGTACAGATAGAATTATGTTTTTATGCATTTGACCCCACAAAATTGGCACGACAGTCAATGTGTTTGCAAACAAAGAAAATTTTAATTTGGAAGATTTACACAAATGGAGAATTTCTTTGTTTTTGTTTTGACTCCAAAACATTCTTACTTAAGAGGATATATTCATATATAGCTGTTATATGCCTAGTGGATTTATCATTTCTGGCTTAACTGGTTTGCATTGCAAACTTATATAAAATAGTCTTAAATGTTTTACAAATTATTTTACATTAGTTTGGATTGGATGGGGTAAGTCTTTGTAAATAAAAATTGGAAGAAACCTAACTAAAAGGTAGATGAGCAAAATTTGATGCTCTACTAAAATTAGGGGGTTTTTTTTCCATTTTTTAATACTTTTTTTAAATTTCAAAAAATTTTTTTTTTTTTTTTTTTTTTGAAACAGAGTCTCACTATGTTGCCCGGGCTGGAGTGCTGTGGCATCAGCCTAGCTCACAGCAACCTGCAACTCCTGGGCTCAAGCGATCCTTCTGCCTCAGCCTCCTGAGTAGCTGGGACTACAGGCATGCGCCACCATGCCCGGCTAATTGTTTCTATATATTTTTATTTGTCCAGCTAATTTCATCTATTTTTAGTAGGGACGGGGTCTTGCTCTTACTTAGGCTGGTCTCGAACTCCTGACCTTGAGCGATCCACCCACCTCGGCCTCCGGGAGTGCTAGGATTACAGGCATGAGCCACCGCGCCTGGCCTAAATTTCAAAATATGGGGTACAAACACCTGGGTCACATATATTGCCTTTGCACCGCCCGAGTCAGACCTACAAGTGTGCCCAACCCTCAGACATTGCTCATCATACCCATTAGGTGTGAATTTACCCATCCCCTCTTCCCCCATCACCTGCCTGACACCCTATGATAAAATTTGTTTTTTTATTTTTAGCATACTCATGAAAGTTAAGACCCTTTCACACTCCCCGCCTTTAAAATTAACCCCTTGTTCTTTATTCTGTCTTTCAGAGTAAACAATCATAGGAGTATTCTGATCTTTACTGAGAATCTAGAGACCTGTAGAAAGCCAAGAGTAGAACTTTTGACTTGAAAGACATAGGAAAGAATTTGCAATCAGTTTCTAAAGATTGAGCTATTCTGTCAGGTGTTAATTAAGGATAATTCACTCTTTTACATTTTGAATACTTTGAATACTTTGATATAGTTTAGAAGAATGTGAACAACCTGATTGATATCTCCTTTAGCTGTTGATTTAGTCATAGGTAAAAAAAAAAAAAAAGAAATTTGCTTTTTGTGGAGACATGGTCTTGCTCTGTTTTCCAGGTTAGGGTACAGTGGCATCATCATTGCTCCTTGCAACCTCAAACTCCTGGGCTCAGGCAGTCCTCCTGTCTCAGCCTCCCAAGTAGCTGGAAAAACAGGTGCATGCCACTATACCTGTCTAATTTTTAAATTTTTTGTAGGGACAGGGTCTTGCTATTGCACAGGCTGGTGTCAAACTCCTGGCCTCAAGCAGTCCTCCTACTTCGGCCCCTCAAAAGTGCTAGGATTACAGGCATGAGCCACTGCAGCTAGCCAGAAATTTGTTGTTGTTGTTTTTCTTTGAGTTTCAGACAGCAGTAACTGATGTTGGTATCCATTCTGCATTTAATTTTCCATAGTCATGACCCCTGTGGAATTTGTTTATATTTACCTCCCCAAGTGTTTGCATGAACTGTTTACAAGGGGAATATTGAAACATAGATGTTTTGAGAAAGAATGAAAACATCCACAGTAAGATAATGATTCCTGGAAAGTATTCTTTCAAATGTTCATGCTTGCTTTATATTCAGGAAACTAAGATGATCGATGAGTTAATAGAAGCCCTTTCAGGATATTCCTTCTATTAAAAAATAGTATCTATTTTCCTATATGTAATATGTACTGATCATTTTTTACTCTTTAAATAGAAATATGTTTGTCTTTAGTGCATCACTAAATTTTATTAGAAAAAAGATGTTAGATACAGAGTTTTCATCTTTTGAAAAAACTACTTAACCTTTGTGCTGATGTTTTTCTACTTATAAAGAGATAATATATGACCTCTACCTTTAGAGACCAATGATGAAAAAAAATCAAAAAATAATAAATAAAGTGATCGCCTCTTTCTGGAATAAAAAGCATTGTTATTTAATGTTAATAATATGGAACAGGATTTATCTTTTTTCTATGTATTTAAGGGTGCATATAATTTCTTTCATCTTTTATTAGCCACATAAAAAAGATATAAGGGCTAAATCTAAAGTTTAATTTAATGATCATAATTTAGGAATACTTTTGAATAGTTTACAACCTTGTCTTTTCAACTTTTCTATAATTGTATCTCTTTCCATATCAAAATGAATATAATTATATAATTGTTGACTAATTGTAGGAGACATTTAGGGAGGGCAAAGTTAAAAAAGTTTATATTTCTCATGTGGAACCCGCATTTGTCTTTGTAGAACTTTATAATTTCTTCATCATTCTATTATATGGGATGGACGAGAGAAAATCATATCCAAGGAAGATAGAGAAGTATAAAACATGCATATCATCCTTTGATCAGAATAATATTAAGGCAGAGATTCTGCAAATAGGCATATCGAGGTTGCAATCTCTGTTCTTCCACCTAAGCACGCTACTTAACCCCATTTCCTCATTTGTTGAGTGAGATTAATAAGTCCTCCTTTTGGTATGTTTGTCAGGATTAATGACGTACCACTATATATATATATATATATACACACACACATACATATATATATATATATATATATAAGTGTCTAGTTTAGACAGTGTCTAGTTTCAGCCCTTAAAGGCATTCAATTAATGGTGTTGCTAAATAATAATAGTAATAAGAGCAGTAGTGACAACAAATACACACAAATGTCATTCACCAAGTAGATGAGTATTGAAAGCATAGCTCATCAAGTAAGGTAGCAGTTGTTTTACATAATCCACACAGGTGCGATAGAAAAGGAAATAAAAGGCAGAGTTTCAAATATATTATACGTAATAAGTGTTTATTCCCAATTAATGAAAATCTATATATGTTAGCTTAATTATAGGGCTACTAAATTTTTAAATTTTGTTTCATATCTGTATCCATCATAGCATCTAAGTGCCTCTGGATTCACATGAATTAACTCAGTATAAATAATTGATACGATTTTCATGAAATCAAAATATTTTCCTTAAGTTTATCAAAACAGAACCTCTAGAAGACAGAGAAAATGGCGCAAACATCAATGTATGAAAGAATTGAAACTCATCATTGATATCCACAATACAGAACTTCTAGAATTTGCCGGGCACGGTGACGCATGCCTGTAGTCCCATCTACTCAGGAGGCCGAGGCAGGACATTGCTTGAGCCCAGGAATTCTAGGCTAGAGTACGCTATGATCATGCCTGTGAATAGCCACTGCCCTCCAACCTGGGCAGCATAGCAAGACACCCCGTCTCTAAAGAGAGACAGAAAAAAGAAATTCTAGGAATAGTAAATAAACATTCTGAAATATATTAGAATTAGTATTTAATTATTGGGAAGAAATATGCTTATACTTTCTATAGTATTGTAAAAGATAAATTTTGCTATTTTCGTTTTCCAAGTCTTTGTTAGTATTGCTTGTTGTCTTTTGGGGTTTTCAAATATTGATCAACATGCCAGTGCTGAAATAATGTCAGTGCTGTCATAAAAACTCAAAAACTATTTTGTATTTACAATACTATCCTTTACATAAAAACTCTTAAGGACTTGGTAAGCTCTTTAATTTTTCACATTTCACAGGATGTGAGCTCATTACTTGATTTTCAATCTTTTCTTTGTTTATATTGATTTTTAGAAAATTTTACAACTTCTTCCAGAAAGAATTCATCAGCGATGGCAGTTTCATAGTATTGGTAAGTAATTTAAATATATTTCACGTTTGAAACAAATGATAATATATGAAAATGTTGTTTAATTGGTTGGTTGTTCTTTGAAGTGAATTTATAGTATATGCTTTAGTGAAAACTAAAGAATACAGGGACAGATGACTGGAAAAGTAAGAAAAAATTTCTAGTCAAAATTACATAGTAAGTTTTTTTTTTTTTTTTTGAAGACAGAGTCTCACTGTGTTGCCGTGAGTGGAGTGCCGTGGCATCAGCCTAGCTCACAGCAACCTCACACTCCTGGGCTCAAGCAATCCATCTGCCTCAGCCTCCCGAGTAGCTGGGAGTACAGGCATGCACCAACATGCTCGGCTAATTTTTTCTATATATTTTTGGTTGGCCAATTAATTTCTTTCTATTTTTAGTAGAGATGGGGTCTCGCTCTTGCTTAGGCTGGTCTCGAACTCCTGACCTTGAGCGGTCCACCTGTCTTGGCCTCCCAGAGTGCTAGGATTACAGGCGTGAGCCACCGTGCCCGGCCCGTAGTAAGTTTTTTGATCTCTGAATACATTAACAGTGATGATAAAACTATAAAACAAAAAAATAATAGAGCAGGCTCAATATCATGATAATTATCTGTGTGAATCAGAAATCGAAGAGAAATACAAACTGCCATGTAGAACCGGAAACTGGGCTCCAGATTTGGAATCAAGCAGTGTGAACTGGCAGTTTCCTCCATGCATAGAAAAGGCAAGCGATGGGGCTAGAGTTAAGCTTACTGCATTAAGGGCAAAAATAAGGCTTCCAGGCTCAGAAAATGAAGCCAATAAAAAAACAAAACAATAAACAAAAGCTTGCTGCAGTTTACTGTCAGACCAAGTAGGCAGGAGGTCACAGATCTGTTATCAGGAAGTAAGCCAAAATGCTTGCTGGCTTGGAATCTGGTTCTTCAACAATCACGGTATCACCCACAATCTTAATCTCTCATTATAAAGCTTATTTTTTCCCCCTCAGATTAAAAAAGAGTTTGCAGGGAGGCAGTTTTGGCTTTGATTCAGTGTTTCAATGGTGGTAGGGTTAATTGGTAGCTATTCTCATGGGTCTTCTCTCCTGGGGAATATATAGCCACCAAGTCTACATTGTTGAATGTTATATACACCTTACATTAATTTGTAAAATTGTATTTGTTTCTCTTAAAAAAGAGTGATAAATTTATTTAGGCTCGACATTGTTTAATCAGTTCTAGCAAATAAAATCTTCTCTGAGGCTTTGAAACTGTAGGCCATTCCTGTTAGCAGTTCCAGTAGCAGAAGGAATTCTGGACAGGTAGGGGAGACACTGATGCAACAGCTAAAAAAGACAAAATCCTAAATAGCAAAGCCTTTTAAATGTTTTGGGTGAGTTTGAGACTAAAAATGATGTATCCTTATATATAAAGAACTCTTACAACAATATAGGCAGAAGACAAGTCAATTTTTAAAATAAGCAAAAAGATTTGAATAGACATTATATCAGAGAAGACATATGAATTGGTAATAAGCACATGATAATGGTGTTCAATGGAATAGTGAAATCCTATTTTGTATTTCATAATCATAAAAGTGTCCTTGAAGGTTGTCTATGAAGAAACTTTTTTTTGAGACATCTGAACTTCAAAGACTTATTCTATCTCCTGAGGAATATAGACATTAACCTCCAAAGGACCTTTAGGCTGCCTACTTGTTATGATTAACAATATTCTAAAAAATATCTGTAACTTGAGAAAATACATAAATGCATAAGTTGTCGTTTTCCATTTGTCACTCAGAAGAATCCTACAACTCTTTCATATTGTGTATAAAAGTAAATAAATCAATAACCTTACTTGATTTTTTAAAAAACAGCTTTATTGGCCAGGCACAGTGGCTCACGCCTGTAATCCTAGCACTCTGAGAGGCCAAGGCGAGTGGATCATTTGAGCTCAGGAGTTTGAGACCAGCCTGAGCAAGAGCGAGACCCCGTCTCTACTAAAAATGGAAAGAAATTAGCTGGACAAATAAAAATATATAGAAAAAATTAGCCGGGCATGGTGGCACATGCCTGTAGTCCCAGCTACTCGGGAGGCTGAGGCAGAAGGATTGCTTGAGCCCAAGAGTTTGAGGTAGCTGTGAGCTAGGCTGATGCCCTGGCACTCTAGCCCAGGCAACGGAGTGAGACTCTGTCTCCAAAAAATAAAATGAAAAAATAAAAATAGCTTTATTGACGTATAATTTACATAGATAAAATTTATCCATTTAAGTAAACAATGATTTTTGGTACAAGTTGACTATCCTATATCTTAAACACATGGTACCAGAACTATTTCAGATTTCGAATTTTTTCAGATTTTGGAATATTGGCATAATACATAATGAGATATCTTAGGGATGGGACCCAAGTGTACACACAGTTCATTTATATTTCATATATACCTTATACACATAGCCTAAAGGTAATTTTATACAACATTTTTAATAATCTTGTGCGTGAAATAAAGTTTGAACCCTCCGGAAAGATGTCACTATCTCAACCACCCATATGGATGGTCTGTGGTTGTTTGGTATTACAAAACAGCATCACTTGTGTCACTTACAAAACAATGAGTAATGCATGTAGGTCTTGGCCCCATGTGAGGCATTGTGGAAAACCTGCTGTTGGCATGTCTGGCTTGCATATGAGCCATTTTATTACCCTTTGTGGGCATGCTTGTGCAGGGGAATCTGGGCGTGCACAGAAAATATGTATTCCAATTGAAGGGGGCTGGGAGGAGGTCTGTTTTCCCTTGTGAGTGCTGAATAAACTGTGTTGTGTGCCTGCGTTTTGACTGTGACACATTACATAAGGTCAGGTGTGGAATTTTCTACTTGTGGTGACATACTGGCTCAAAAAGTTTGGGGTTTGAGATTTTCCGATTGGGGGTGCTGCATCTATAAATATATAAAAGTCACTACAATCTGGTTTTAGAACAGTCTCATCACTTGTCCAAAATATTCCTGATGGATTTCAGGACCTAAATGTGAAAAGCAGCACTTTAAAACTTTTTGAAGAGAATATTTGGTTTGTCTTTATAATTTAAATGTAGGGGAGGATTTAGACACGGAAAGTACACATAAGAAAGAAAAACATTGACAAATTGACTACATTAAAATTTAAAACTTGTCAGCTGGGCATCGTGGCTCACGCTTGTAATCCTAGCTCTCTGGGAGGCCGAGGCAGGTGGATCACTCAAGGTCAGGAGTTCGAAACCAGCCTGAGCAAGAGCTAGACCCCGTCTTTACTAAAAATAGAAAGAAATTAATTGGACAACTAAAAATATATAGAAAAAATTAGCTGGGCATGGTGGGGCATGCCTGTAGTCCCACCTACTTGGGAGGCTGAGGCAGAAGGATCGCCTGAGCCCAGGAGTTTGAGGTTGCTGTGAGCTAGGCTGACACCATAGCACTCTAGCTCAGATAATAAAGTGAGACTCTGTCTCAAAAAAATAAAATAATACAGAACTTGTGTACATCAGAAAATACTACCCCACCCCCTTCAACAAAAACATGACTGAGTTGTTTGGGAGAATATATTTCCAATTCATAGAACTGACATAGAATTAGTAGCCAGTACACAGAAAGAACTCCTCATATTTTAAAAAAAGAAAACCCAATTGAAAAATGTACAAAGGACATGACATGCAAATTGGAAACACTTGAATGGGGCATGAAAAGATGTTCAGTGTCACTAGAAAACGCCAAATGAAAGCATTAAGATATTTAACACTCATCAGATTATCAAATAGTAGAGCATCTGTCAGTGCTAACAACATGATACCAGAGCACTCCCACACACTATGCTGGTATTACTATTAATTATCACAACTACTTTGGAGAGAATTTTCCAATAATTGGTAAAGTTGAAAATGAGTAATGTTATTCCTATTTATATACCTCAGGGAAATTCACATGTGTACAGAGAGTCATGAAAAACAACTTTTTTTTAGAGATAGGGTCTCCCTCTGTCATCCAGGGTGGAGTACAGTGACAAAATCATAGCTCATTATAACCTCCCAACTCCTGGGCTCAAGTGATTCTCCTGCCTCAGCCTCTTGAGTAGCTGGTGCTACAGGCACAAGGCACCATGCACAGTTATTTTTTTTATTTTTTTAGAGACAGGATCTCACTGTGTTTCCCAGGCTGGTCTTGAACTCCTGGCCTCAAGTGATCCTCTTGCCTCGGCCTCCCAGTGTGCTGGGATTACAGGCCGTACCTGGCCATAAGCAAGAACATTTATAATGGTATTCTTGGTAATAGCAAGAATTTGAAAACAAACCAAATGTCCTAATATAAAGAAGATAAATAAATTGTGGTAGATTCATACTATGGAATAGTATATAGCAGTTAAAATAAATTAACTAGAGCTACATAAATCAGTATTGATAAATTTCTGAAACTGAAGTTGGATGTGAAAACTTATAAATGACTTGTTATGTATGATAATATTTATGGATTTATAAATGAGTAGTAATAATATAAAACTAGTTTTGGAAATGATTAATACTAAAATCTAGATACTGGTTTCTTCTGGGGAAGAAAGGAATAATATAATTTGGGCTTCAGTGATACCTGTATGGTTAAGTAAAACATTAGAGATAATGTAAATAAATGAAATTTAAAGTTTGTAACAGATGTGCAACTGTGTGTAGATTTCTTCAAACCAAATTTTGGGTGTCTAGATATTTGTTAATGTTATTTTCATTATTTTATTGTTGGTTTGAAATATTTCATAATTTAAAAGAAAAAAGTAATATTAAAGACTTTTTGAAATTTTAAAAATAAAATTGGTATAATGGAAATATTTTTTAGGAAATAGAGTTATGGATGTTAATGTGGTTTACTGAATGAAATTTTCTTCAGTGGATTTCTTAGTGATAAAATATTTAATTGTATTCTTAGCCTAAATAAGAAATATATAATAAGTTGTGTATTAAACTTAAGGCCTATGTTTTGTCAACAAATTGTATTTAATTACAATGAACCATGCGTTGAAAAGGTGATTTTTTTTTTTTTTTTTTTTTTTTTTTAAGATATGCCCCTCTGGTCCCAAGTATGGCCAGAAGGATATCAAGGTCACCAAGAGTAATTTGGAGGCTGCCAAGGACTTGCTTAAAAGTGTTTTTAAGTCCGACCCAGAACTCTGACATTTAGTAATAGATAAGATGTGAATATTTAAAGTCATGTTTTCTTTTCAGGATTGATTTTAAAGAAACTACTCCACACAGGAAACTCTTTAAAGGTATAATATAATTATGTTTATTTTCTATGATTTTTAAAAAAACTGAGTGAAACATACATGCCACCTGTCCTGCTTTTCCTACCTTACCTTTTCCTAAAGATTGTTGAATTGTCTTTAGTTTACTTAGTTGAAGTGAATTCACTTAAAATACAGCAACAGTTTCTTTGAAAATACGTATACTAGGTTGACTAGGCCATTGAAAAACAGTTGGCATTTGCTACTGTATTGACTCATTCACCAGAAATCTTTCCTCTTTGGGTTCCCCAGAAGAAAAACATTAGTCATTCAACAAATTATTTTACATTTTACCATAGCCATTCTTAGACATAGAGGAAAGTAGGGGATATATATAAAAATGCTGTTTTTGTTTCTTTTTCATTATCTGATTGTGCTGTGGTAAGAGAAGCTGCCCACTCCAAAAACATCTTGCTGTAGGTTAGGTAAAATCACATAGGTACTTTTGGCATTAATGCCTTCTTATATTTTTTTTCTGTTAAATCTGGCTAAAAAACATGAAAGTGGCAGCAGTTAAATGGCTTTGACAGCAACTATTATCAAAGCTCTAGTGTAATTTTCATTTTGAAGCTTAGAAGCAAATAAAAAGCAAATGAGATAATTTCAGAGAGCTTTAAAATTCTTAAATAAATATTTTAAGGCTGGATCGCTGTGTCTCACGCCTGTAATCCTAGCCCTCTGAGAGTCTGAGGGGGGAGGATTTCTTGAGCTCAGCAATTCTGACCAAGAGTAAGACCTCATCTCTACTAAAAACAGAAAAATTAGCTGGGTGTCATGGAGTGGGCCTATAGTTCCAGCTACTCGGGAGGCTGAGGCAGGAGGATTGCCTGAGCCCAGGAGTTTGAGGTTGTAATGAGCTATGATGACACCATTGCACTCTACCCTGGGCAACAGAGCGAGACTCTGTCTCAAATATAAATAATAATACTATTAATAACTTTACTTTTAATAATTTAATACTTTTCACTTAATTTAGTATTTTCAGAACTTTCTAGGGACAGGAATATTGAGTTAGTGGTGTGCCAGGATCCCCATAACCATTCTTCCTTTTGCCAAACTTGTCACTACCACCAATAGTCATTGTCCTCTCTCTTTTTGCTTCTTGGATTAGATTGGTGGTCTGGAGGGAGGGAGGTAGACAAGAAAATGGTTTTCTGATTTTTCACAGATAATTTCCATTTATAATTTATAATTTCCATGGAATAAAAATTACCTGAAGACTTTAAATAGAGATGAAGTTCATTCTTGTTAAAAATCCATGAATTTATATTTCCAAATAATGAGAGTTCAGTAGATGCCATGGGTATAATAATATCTGTTTTTCTCCTCCTTCCCTTCCTCCCCTCATTCCTCCTTTTCCTCCCTCTCTCTCAAAGATGTCATTTTGTAATCATTGGAGAACTTTGTTTTTAACAGGAAGAAAATATTTCCATTATGAATATAAATACTGTTTTTCATTTTGTTTTAGATTAGGCGGGAAGGTGTTCGTCTTTTCTTACTATGGTTGCAAGCTCTTCAGAATAACTGTAGCAAAGAACAACTCTGGATGTTTTCATGCTTAATCCCTGGATTTTCAGCGCCACAATCTGAGTACGGACCTCGGACTCTAGATAATCTCATTAATCCACCACTCAACCTTCAAGAAAGTAAGATTCATGGGATTTTATTGATCAGTATTTTTAAGTTTTCTGTGTAGTCTATTAATGTGTTTTTAAAAATATCTGTATGTTTATTAACTGGGTTATCCAAGGCAGTGTTTTCAAATGTAGGTTTTATTCAGGTAAGGTGGGGCCAGCAGATAAAGAGAGCTGTTGAATAGATAAGTCTGTTACTCACAGTTCCCAAGAGGAAGGGGCTATGTGGGCAAGTACCAGACTTGATTAGAGGCAGAGGGAACAGGGAGAAACATAGGTAAGAGCATTTATTATGGTCTGTGTGGTTTGACAAGCCAGGGTAAGCAAGTTTAGGATTAGCTAGTTTTGAATAATTTCACTAGACTCTGGAGCATAAAAGTTGTCCCTAGTTGTCTAGTACCTGGCTCTGGGGTAATTAGGACAGAGGAGTAGTGGGCCTGAGTGTGAGTGTAGGGGAGTCGGTAGGGGTTTGGGCTCTGGGTTGGTTGATTTGAATATGAAAAGCATGCTCACAGGCTACTCATTTACTATCTCTAGGAATTGGCTAGACCTGGGAGGGACATTCTCTCGAGAGCCAGCAAGGCCCCAGATGTCTAAGCATGAGGATGGTTAATACAGATTACTTAACATTTGTCTTTAATTTCTATTCCTTATGTATCACCTTGTATCCTGGAGTTAATGTAAATATAGATTGAAGTACAAATGTGTTTATTTTGTGCAATAGATGACTGTAAAGATGTTACATGTAAGTTGAATTTTTATAAACCACCAATAGTATTATTAAATTTCAATTATAATTTCAGAAGTGTTAAATTTCTGCTTTCATTAGTTAGTGAATCTTTGTGCTTTTTACCCTAAATTTTTCTAATATTGTAATTTTTTTTACTTCTTCAATTCTCTTCTTCCTGTATTAATACTGCTATTTAAATAACTTAAAGTTATTTTGCAGCCAGGTGCACTGGCTCACACCTGTAATCCTAGCACTCTGGGAGGCCAAGGTGGGAGGATCGCTAGAGTGAAAAGTTTCCAAGCAGTTTTCTTTATATATATATTTTGCAGTTAAAATTTATTTGGTCATATTTTTGTATTATTAAATTTGTTTTGTAATCTTTTGTCTTTGGATAGCTCAAGTCACTATAGAGGAAATCACTCCTCTTGTTCCCCCACAATCAGGAGATAAAGGACAAGAAGATCTCACAAGCTATTTTCTTGAAGCACTTTTAAAGTATATAGTAATTCAGGTACTTGTTATCTTCTTTGCTATCACCCCCCATGTGAGTAATTCATTGCCTCTCTTAAACCATTGTTCTGTTATAGTAGATATTTGCCTATTTTCTTTGGTTGGGGCAAGAGTGGGACCAAAGAGTCAATGGCTTGATTTTAATTAGTTTTAACCTTTAGCTTTTACAAGTGTAATAAACCAGGTGAAGGTGGTAGGGGATATTTCCCAATACTTATCATGTAAACTGAAATTTTAGGTTCTTTGGAATAAAATAGGCTCTTCATTGTTCACAAGTTGTTTCACAACTCATTATTCCTGAGTTGTGAAAACTTTCTCTCCATGTTTTTCCCATCTACCCCTCTATTCGCTCTTGGCTGCCACCAGACAGACAGAAAGCTCTAGCACACGTTTTTCTTGTATCTGTAGTAGAAACCTTAGTGGTAGACAGTAATAGTAACTGTTCCTAGTATGTAAAATAGATGCATATATTTGCTTATTTCCTTGAAGGAGGAGTGACAAATTTATTACTATTGAAAATATGTTAGCATCATCCCCTTTCTGAAATAATCATTGGAGATATGTATTTATTATGAAACGCTTAACGAAGCTGGAGAGAGAAATTTTTGTAAAGTATATTTTTGTAAAATGTGTATACCTTCTTATATGTGCCAATTGGGCTTATTTTCTAATCCTTTCATTTGTAATCAGCAGCTGTGGTACTTTAAATGAAAAGCTAATAACTGTTTGGTCTTTGAGGCTTAAGTAGGGCAAAGTGCTTAGATAAAAATGTGCACAGGCCAGGCGTGGTGGCTCATGCCTGTAATCCCACTACTTGGGAGGCTGAGGCAGAAAGATTGCTTAAGCCCAAGAGCTTGAGGTTGCTGTGAGCTAGGCTGATGCCACGGCACTCTAGCCCTGACAACAGAGTGAGACTCTGTCTCAAAAAAATAAATAAATAAGTGCACAGCACACAGTTAAGCTTTCAATAGTGGGTAAGTAGTTACTGTTGTCATTATTATTACTAGTTTTTCTTTTTTTAAAAAAAAAACTTTGTACTTCATATGGATTTTAAAAATTGCTTTACTGGTGTATTGAGTTATAATTGATATACAGTAAACTGCAACATTTGAAGTTTACAATTTGATGAATTCTGTTACCTGTATATATCCATGAAACCATCACCACGATTAATAATGATGTGTATCTGTCACTCCTGAAAGTTTTCTCAGATCTCTTTATAATCTGTCCCCTTGCACTCTCCCACTCCGTCACGAAGCAATCATTGATTCGATTTTTGTCACTATTAGTTTGCACTTTCCATATTTTCATATAAATGTAATCATATGGTAATACCTTTTTTTGATCTTCTTTTTCTCAGTGTAATTATTTTAAGAATCATCCACGTTATTGTATGTATCAGTAGAGGGTCCTTTTATTGCTTATTCCATTATATGCATATACCAGTTTATCCAGTCATCTGTTGATGATCATTTGGGTTGTTTCTAGTTTTTGGCTAAGAGTGAAACTGCTGTGAACACTGGTAAACAAATCTCTATGTGGACATGGGCTTTCTTCTCTCTTGGGTAAAAACCTACAAGTGGAATGGCTGAGTCATATAGTAGGTATATATTCACTATTTATGAAGCTGCCAACCTATTTTCCAAATGGTTGTACCTTTGCGCTTTCTGCCAGCAATGTATGAGACTTACACAGTTGCTTCACATCTTCATCAACAGTTGGTATGGTCAGTTTGTAATTTTAGCCGTACTAGTGGGCTAGTGATATCTCATTGTAGTTTTAATTTACATTACCCTAATTGCTAATAATGTGTTGAGTATCTTTTTATGTCCTTATTTGTCATCCATGTATCTTGGGTAAAATGTGTGTTCACTTCTTTTGCCCATTTTTTAATTGGGTTATTTGTCTTATAAAGTTGTAACTTTTTTATAAGTTACAACTTTGTAAGATTTGTGTTTTATGTCTACAACAATGTCTACAACATTCTAGATACAAGTCTTTAGATACATGTTTTGCAAACATTTTCTCCCAGTAGCTTGCCTTTTCATTTTCATAGTAGTCTTTTGATGACTGCTTTTTTCTTTTGAAGAGTAAAAGTTTTTTATTTTGATGAAGTCCAATATATCACTTTTTTGCCTTTATGGTCCTGACTTTTGGTATTGTTTCTAAGAAATCTTTGCCTAATCACATTTTTACAAAGATATTCTCTTATGTTTTCTTTCTGAAGCTTTCTAGTTTTATGTTTGTCATTAAGGTCTAGAGTCCATTTTGAGCTAATTCTGATACATGAATAATGTTGACTTTGATCCCTTGATTAGAGTCTGCCAGGCTTTTACAGTCTATTACTCTTTTTCTTTTTATAATCAATAAGTATTTTGTGGAAAAGTACTTTGTAACTATGTAAATAGCCCCTTCTCCTTATAGAAATTTCACACGTTTTTAGCATCCATTGAAGACTTTTGGCTGAATTATAACTATGATGGTTGCCAGTTGGTAATATTTTAGAAACAGCTTTATTGAGATTATACATTCCACACAGTTCACTCACTTAAAAGTA
The DNA here is from genome assembly GCA_963574885.1 of Lepilemur ruficaudatus. Lineage (NCBI taxonomy): Eukaryota > Metazoa > Chordata > Mammalia > Primates > Lepilemuridae > Lepilemur > Lepilemur ruficaudatus. The sequence goes on from CAUYRT010011486.1 coordinate 33,597, forward strand.
CAGTCCTCCTAATAAGAAACCCCATACGCATTAGGAGTCCGTCGTCTTATCTCCCAGCCCCTCCATCCCCAGCCCTAGGCACACACTAATCTATTTTCTGTTTCTATGTATTTGTCTATTCTGGACATTTCATATAAACAGGATCATACAATTTGTAGTCTTTATTGACTGGCTTCTTTTACTTAGCATATGATTGCAAGGTTCATCCCTGTTGTAGCATGTATTAATACTTAATTCATTTTTATTGGTGAATAATAATCTGTAGTATAGGTATACCATTTGTTTATCTTTTCATCAATCGATGAATATTTGAGTAGTATCCACTTTGGGCCAAGTGGTGATATTTTAATTCAGTCATTACTTCTATATTCAACAGTTGGCAAAATACTGGAGGAAAAAGCTTTCTCTCTTCTTCATTTATTTATTTATCTCAACATGGGCATATGGATTTCTGTGAATTCATGTGTCAGTATTTATTACTGTTCTTTAATACTCAGAATGTCCTAAATTTGGCTACTGGGAGCTCCTTCAAGCTGACTCCTGATTTGTCTCCATCATTCTTTGATTACTACCTTACTTCCTGGCACAGCAAGATATTCCAGTCTCATTTTGTACCTTCTTTGCCCACTGTGGAATCTGCTATTTCTCCAGGGAGCTAGCATTCATTTTAATGGATAATTGTATTTAGAATCCAAGAATCGGGAGCTCAGGATGCTGACTGCTGTTGGGATGTTGCTACTTCTGGACCTTCTCAGTGGCCAGAGCTAGGGGATGTCTACACACACATACACACATTCGTGTCTATCGCTCTGTGAATTCAAAACAGTACCCCAGGGTTCATTTTGGTTTTTCCTTTCCGTATTTATAACTCTGTTGTCTGTCAGTGAGAAATATAGCTCACATTATTCTTGGTATATTTACTTATTTAATCAGTCTTTCTTAGATAATCAATCTCTCATTACCACCATTGCCCTCCTCTGCAGACATTCTCCTTACCTGGATCAGTCTCCAGTGCCCCATTGTGGACCTTTGCTAACTGCCTGCTTAGATATCTTCCTCACCTTTCCAGAGTTCCCAAACGCTATATTACACTGCCCCGTCTTCTGTCTTCCCTTCCCTTACTTCACTGACACTCTTCTCACCTCTCTCAGGCTGTGAGTCCCCTCTGGGCTAGTGCCTCTGCTGCATCCTCTTCATGAATGTTCTGTTTCCTGTACCCAGGCTCTGATTATCTGCATTTTACTAGTGCCCTGCTTATACACACATACACACGCACACGCATGCATGCGTGCATGCGCATACACACACCCCTGGCCATATGTGCCTATGTATTTTGTATTACTTTTAGGCTGAGTTATTCAGGAAGGGAAAAAAGGGAAAGAATATTAGTATCTTAGGCATTAGTAGAACCAAATTTTGAGTCAATTTTCACAGTTTTTCAGAGCATACTTTAACTTCTTTAACATCTAAGATTTTTGAAATATATTTAATGTATTTTTATGACATTAGACCAATTTTGAAGTTTTTTCCTCCTTCTGTATATTATGATCTTCACAGTGTATAACAGGTCAGTGTATTGCAACCTTTTATAAGCTTGTTTATAACAGCTAATAATTATATTTAAGAAATTCTGTTTCCTGAAATAATTATATTGTTTATTTTTAGGTAAAAAGTTTAGAATGGAAGAACAAAGAAAACCAAGAAAGGGGATTTTCATTTTTGTTTTCACATTTTAAGAAATATTACTTGCCTTATATTTTTCCAAACATCTGCAAGGAGAACAGTTTATATCATCCTATACTTGGTAAGTGGTGTTTGGAATTTTCTATAAGATACATAAGAATAAAATATCTCTCAATGTAAAGTTGCCATTTGTTACCTACAGAAAACTGATCATATTTAATATTTGTATTGGTTGGTAGAGATAGTATACCTAGATTCATACTGAAATTGAATTTATATCAATAGGAAATTTTCATTGAGAATGGGGAGATTTTTCAAAAGAGTTACTCTCTGGATCTCATCTATTGGAAAAGTTAGCTCACCAGGAATATTTGTGATTGTAAATTAAACTAAATTCTGACATTTGATATGATCCTTAGACTATATAATGAATTTTCTTCTTAAGGTCCCCCAAGGGTTAGTCAATTATTAGTCTTATTTGAATTCTGTAGAATAATTACACTGCCATATATTTTGATCATGTTTTGTCCAATATTTTTATATATAGTGGCTGTGCCAAAATATCTATTGGATCCTTAAAGCTAGAGCTTTGTGGACAAATCCCAAGTTAGAAGCAGACCTCTGCCATGTATAGAAGGCATTGGTAGTCTGTATGTGGAAAGTCTGTTTTGTAGAAAGTTGTTCCTAATGCTAAGTTTAGGTAACTAACAGGCTCAGGTAAAACCTCATACTTTATATGACTTGAAAATATATGTCTTAGGTTAACTGAAGTGAGCTCTCATTTTAAATGGTTCTGGAAACTTTAGTACAAACTTAGGCAGATTCATTGAACCTTTTGATGTTATTTTGCAGAAAGACATGTTTCCACATACCAACTGGTATATATGGTTTATATATACCATGTATAACTCTTCTGGGTTCCACGCTAACATCTAGCAAATTTTAAAATGTCATTTTGGTGCTAAAGCTACTTCTAAAACCAAAGTAGCATCACAATATTTTCTCAAATGTTTAAAAATGTAGGTTTTTCTAAGCATAATTCCTTTATTATTTTGGTGTTCGTTTTTCTTTTATTTTGCACAGATATCCCACAGATAAGACCAAAGCCACATTATGTCATGATAAAGAAAGATGCTGAAACCAATGAAGCAATCTATTGTATAAAGGAGCCTTTCATTAACGCTCGTGTTATTGTCATTCGTTGGCTAGTTTCTTTCTGGTTGGAGCCAAAACCACATACAGGACCTAATATTCCTGGGATGGAAGGTGAAGTCTTGCCAAAGAATATTCAGGTAATACACAAATGAGGCAAGCTTATTAAAATTAGAAATGGCTTTTGAGATTTAGTCCACTGATTTCAATTGTCTTAGGTGTAGAGGACATTTAAAACAAATAATGGTGATATTTTATTTATATAAATGTATTTTATAAATCCAAATTATAACAATTACAGAATTAATAATTTTCTTAACAAAAAACTTGGAAGGTATAGAAGATAATTTCAGTAGTTTCTCTGTCTCAGCTTCTAATTAATTTATATGTTTTAATTTTATAGTACTAAAAGTATTCTGAATTATGCAAATAAATTCTTATAGGTGGAAAGAACTGCAATCAAATGGTAGGACCTTCATAGCCCTTTCTAATTTCTGGGCAGATTTAAAGTCCTGTTCCTTCCTTCCCCCTTTTTTCAACAAAGACACCAAATATAGAAATATGATGTAAAATTACATAGCAATTCAATGGAAGAACTAATATTTAAAATTTTTTTTTTGATTAAACAGTTTTCATACTTTTTCTTCATCGTACATTTTCCCTGACTTGTCTATACTACAGTATTTTTACTATTTTCATTTTTCTTTTCTCAGATTTCATTGTTTAGTTTTAAAAATCTCAAACTCTATTCTTTGTATAACTTCTTAAACTTTTAAAAATAGAATGGAGGTCTAAAGTATTTTAGTTCGAGTTCAGAAAATTTAACTTTTACTCCCCTTTGTCTTTTATTTATGTGTAGCAGACTAGATGGTGCATTTTCCCCAAAACTTTGTTCCAAGTCCTCTGTTAAGAATTATTAAATGCAAAATTTCTCATGCAGAACTATTTTTCTGATCCTAGAACTTAATGGACTTAAGAGCATAGATGTTTTTCATTGGGAAGGCATATTTGAGATCATTTATTTAAACTCTCTTATTTTCTGGGATGACAAAAATGTTACCAAAATTTGGATAACTTAACAGAAAGTAATTTATCGTACCACAGAATAGTGCTATTCCTACTCTATTATGGTAGTAATTTACCTTAAGACTTTTTCCCTAGGGTTAGGCTTGATCTTCAGTTTTTGTGAAAATTCTATTATCAGAATAGAGTTTTCTCTTAAGTTTTCTAATATTTTCATTCAGTTTCATTTTTATTTCTCCTGTCGTAAATTTTGTTCCTTTTCTTTGGTTTTTGTTGTTTGTCTAAGAAGTTTTTACTTGTGTAAATTTTTGTCTAAGGTAAGATAGAAGTGATTTTAAACATTAAGGCTTTAGTAAGTAAAAGTCCAATGTAAGTTATTTACTTATTCTTGAAGATATGAGCTGCCTTTGTGTACGTTATTCTTTCACTCAGCTTTAATAACTTGTTTCAACTGCAAACTTACTAAGAAACAAATCTTATTATAGGTGGGTCAATGATTAGTTACCACACATTTTAGAATATTTCTGCATCACTTAGATGTTGAGCTATTTGTATTGTCACTTTATTATTTTTAGAATGGATTCTAAATGAAACTCTATGCCTGGATTTTAAACAGTGCTGTAAGTTACTTGCAGAATGCTTTGGATTCTGCCAATATTTGCTGTTAAAAGACAAAATACCAAGTCAAATGATTATAACATTCTTCCCCTTTTGTTTTTATTTTAGAAGGCAGCTGCTAGTTTGGTATCCAGAGAAGAAAACAAAAATGATAATGCTGATAAAGCAGACAGAACTACAGAACCAGAACAGTCTCATTCCAATACAAGCACTCTCACAGAGCGAGAACCTAGCTCGTCTAGTCTCTGTAGTATTGATGAAGAACATCTCACAGACATAGAAATAGTTCGCAGAGTTTTTTCTTCTAAAAGAAGTAATGTAAATTTTGTCACAGAGATATTTCGTCAGGTAAAATACCTCTCAGTATTTTTAATTTATAATGAAGACTTTTGTCTTTAATATTAAATATACTGACTTTTAGCTGGGTGCAGTGGTACACACCTGTAGTCCCAGCTACTTAGGAGACTGAGGTGGGAGGATTGCTTCAGGCCAGGAGTTCAAGTCCAGCCTGGGCAATGTAGTGAGACCCTGGCTCTAAAAACATAATAAACTCCAATAATGTATTAATAGATTACAAAAATATGACTTACTATGAAAAGTTGTATTTACATTGAACTTTGTAAGAGCACAATTCCTTCATGAAATCAAGAATAGTACCAGTCTGAGATATAATCGAAACAAATCTTGTTATTTCTGCTTGAAGGCAGTGTCTTATCTACTACAAACATTTCTATCTTAGTGTACAGATTATTTGGAGACAAGAGACTTTTTCCAATAATGAATTGGTTAACTTTTAAAATTGTTTATATCTCACATTTTATAATAAGCTAGGAATGTATGTATAGGAGGCCCTTGAATAATATTTCGTTATAACGTTGGTGGGGGAAAAATAGATTCCTGACCTCTAGGGCCACTGTCTGTGTGGCGTTTGCACATTCTCCCCATATCAGCATTGGTTTTCTCTGGGTACTTTATTTTCCTCCCACATTCCAAAGATGTGCATGTTAGGTGAACTGGTGTGTCTAAATTGTCCCATTCTGAGTGAGTGCGGGGGCGTGTGTGAATGTGCCCTGAGATAGAATGGCCTTCTGTCAAGGGTTGGTTCCTGCCTTGTGCCCCGAGATGCCAGGGTAGGCTCTGGCCATCCACAACCCTGAGCTGGAGTATTTGGGTAAATAATTATCTTACTTGTTTCTATTAATCTTTCTTAAATATATATATATATATAGTTCACACTTATTTCAGTGTTTAATATTAGAAGTGTTTTGGTCTTTATTTAGAAATTTGGTGATGGTTTTGTGACCAGAAATATTGGATAGGAACTTCACTCTTGTTTATATCAATTAGCCTATGGTAAAATTGGTTTCATTATAAGTCATTTTGCTTAAAGTTACACTTTCCAAGAACCTATCAATAACATTAAGTGAAGAATTACTGTATTAGTGTTCTGTAGCAAAGGAAAAGGTATCATTTTCTCTATTTTTTTTCACTAGGCATTTTTATTACCAATTTGTGAAGCAGCAGCTATGAGAAAAGTGGTAAAAGTATATCAAGAATGGATCCAGCAAGAGGAAAAGCCTTTGTTCATGCAAGAGCCTGAAGAAATTGTAATCACTTCTACAAACCTCCCTTGTATTGAAAATGTCACAGACCATGATATTTCAATGGAAGAAGGAGAAAAAAGAGAAGAGGTAAAATTGTAAGATTGATATATTTTTATTTAACAGATTAGAGTTTCACAAAAATGTAATAATGTTAACACAAATATACTTAATAAATGAGAAGGTAAAAATATCTTTCAGTATACTTTGCAATTTTCTTACTATGATAGAATTTAGATAATATGACAGTTATTGTCTCAGTACACTATAAAAAGCCCTATGATATCATAATTTTTAAAAATTAATATTGAGGTTGTATACCTATTAAGGCATTGTCTAGATCAAAATTAAATGCTTTTATAAAGGTATAGTATTTAAAACTGTGGTATTATGTTAAAATGAGTGTTACAGTATATAGTTCATGGAGTGATTACCAAACTATAATTCCCCCTTCCCTGGAAGGTAGTGTCTGTTTTATTCTAGGACTGGCTACCCAGCACAAAGCAAAATATTCCAGATTCTTCCTTGGAATCTTTTGTACTAGAGCTGATTGCAGAATGTAAAACTTCCCAACCTGGTAAAATAAGCTGGTCTGTAATAAGAAAGACTGGAGTTTACTCACAGAGGGGAAAAGATGAGAAAAGAGAGTAGAGGTGGCATTTGAGTCCCTGGTTCCATTTATTCCTTAAGCCTATATGAATTTTCATCCTTTGGTTGTTCAACCCTTGTCATAGGTCAAGTTCTCGCAAGAAGCAAGTGCTGAGATGGGGTTAGGAGTGCAAGAGTTTATTGAAAGTTAGTTTTCTGTTTTGTCTAACTTGCCTTTTCACCAGAAAGTTGTCTGAGATTGATATATATCTTGCTAGATCCAGATAGGAATGATGGGGTAATGTTGTATAAGTACCGCGTGCTAACTGATTGCACCACTGGAGCTCCAAATTGGGTGATGTTTGTTCACTTTGGTGGTTAATCTAACCTCACCCATGGAATTTAATCAGGATAGTCATGTATGAATGATATATAGGCCAGTTCTACAGGGATTCAATGAATGTGTATGTGTATGTAGACAATCCTACCCTCCTTCGAAGAAGAGTACGTTTTTAGTCAGGCTATGCCTATGTGTATTGAGCCTATCCTGCATTATTTACTATTCTTAAAGAAGAACGATAGATAATATAAACTGTCTACATACATAATTAAGAACAGTGGAAGGAGGGAATAAAGGGAGGGAAGGAGGGTAGGTTGATGATGTAAGTGTGTTGTATAGGTTTGTTCTATTGGTTATTCAAATACTACAATCAGCATTGCCATTCAAGATGTGATTTTTTAAAGTGCCAGAAACTCTTGCTAACGGTGCAAACCAAAACCAAAAGGTGTAATCATTCATTGATTTACATTTCCAATAAATTCAATATATATTGAAATCATTTAAAATTTTCAATGTTATAATTATAAAATGGAATTAGGTTATAGGTTTAAATAATTATAAATGGGTTTTTAAATATTTATAGTATCTGTGAGGCATTTAAAGAACATGCAGAATACAAGACAGTTTTGTGTATGTGTATGTTCATGTGCCTTACAGAATGTTTAGCATTCCCTGTCCCATCCCATTAAATGGGCTGTGTTATCTTTCAATTCTTCTGACAACAAATCACTCTCACTAATTTCAAAATGCCCTCTAAAGCATGATGTTGCCGACATTGAGAACCAATATGGTAGGTATAAACTTCAAAGATACTATTTCTACTTTCACAGAACTTAAGGTTTAGCCAGGAGACAAAAATACAAAGTAAGTTACAAAACAATGTTACTGCTATGAAAGGGAGGATACCTACCTCTGCTTGTGGAAATCAGGGAATGCTTCATGAAAGTAGTAGTATAATATAAATATCAGGTAGTTAAACGGGAAAGGTGCCACACAGTATGAATAACACTGCAAAGGTTTGAGGAATCTTGAAAATATTCTTACGTGGCTATAGCTAAGAGTAGGTGAGAAAGAATGGTCGGGAATATGAGATTGACAAGGGGTGGATTCTCTACAGTAACTTGTATGCCATGTTAATGAACTTTATTACATTCTAGACACTGGAAAGCCTTTCAAGGATTATGAATACAAGAACTGCATGAATAGTTACATATTTCATAAGGATCATACCAGGCCCAGAGTGGAAGATAGATTAGAGATCAGTGTGGAGGCATGAAGACCAGCTAGGAAGAATAGTAAAGTTCAGAAGTGCAATGATAAATATCTGATATAGCGCAGTGGCAGTTGCAATGGGAATATAAGGGAGAGGATAGGTGTATTAGCTTGTTTGGTGGTAAAACCAATATGCCTTGATGATTAATTGGCTGAGAGAGTTGAGGAATGAGGAGGTGTCCCCAAGTTTTTGCAATCAGGGTAGTTGCCGTTTACACGTGGATAGGAATTTTAAGCAGTGCAAGTTTGGTGCTGGTGGCTAAGGTGGATGGAGGGGTTGGGTGGGTAGGACTAGGGAGGGTGTGGTTAGTAAACTTATTTTTAAATATCTTGAATTTGAGGATCTTTAGGGTCATTCAAGAAGAACTCTTCAGAAGATACTTGATTATACGGGCATGGAGCTCAAGAGAAAGGCTAGGCTAGTCCATGGTGTATTGTACTGGCTATTCAGAGCTGAGTTCCGGTATTGCTTCTGGTAATGGCAGAGATGCTTGTATCAGACTAAATCTCCTGCATGTTACAATTATGAACTCTGTATGCATATTTAAAAAAAAAAAACTATTTGAAGGTACTGGTGACCAAAAGCAGGAAGAAACTAGAGTGAAATTTTAAAAAGAGAACTACACCAAGTGAAATATGTCTGTCTGATTTTCACTGAGGGAACTCTCTTGTCTGTAAGGCTTGTAACAGCTAGAACTCAAGCAGAAGGCTGCAATCTTAGTGGTTTGAACTATCAGAATAATGAGAATTTACTACTCTTTTTTTTTTGCTTTAAGACTTCACTCTACAGCCAAAAATTTTACTACTCTTAAGTAGGATAAATAATAAGCTATTTTCTATTTCATTTAAGTTATTTGGATTCTGGCATTTAATTTAGAACATAATTCATCTTTTACAAAGCTGTAAATAGTATAATCCCATTCTTGAATGTTTAACAGTATGGGAAGAGAATTTTATACATTAGATCTAGAGAAAAATGTTTGTGTATCTGAAATGATATAATCTCTGGCAGTTCATTATGGATGATGTTTTTCACTTTCTTTACCTTTTTGTCAATGAAAGCCTTTTTTTTTTTTACAGTGAAAATATATTGCTTTTGTAATCACGTACTTATTTTGAGAGAAAGAAACCTGTTTAACAATAGGACCTAATGATTTCATTTGCATTTTCAACTTACTGACTTGCTGCAGCATTCTTATTAGTGAAATATTAAAAACTTGATATTTTGCTTCAGGAAAATGGGACTAATATTGCTGATCATGTTCGAAATTCCAGTTGGGCAAAAAATGGCTCCTACCAAGATGCTCTTCATAATGCCTCTGAAGAAGCCACAGAACAAAACATACGAGCTGGTACCCAGGCAGTTTTGCAGGTGGATCACTTTATGGCTATTTTTTTAAAAACTCATTATATTTCAAATATTTAATTTCAGATATTTAAGTTTAGTATTTTTAATAATATTTCAAATATTTAAGGTCAGTATTTCACTTACAGTATAATTTTCAAATATAATAAATTTACCACCCACATTTCTCAATTATGCCATATTTTTCCTTAACTTTTACTTTATAATATGTATATTAATAAACATTGCATATTCTTGTTCTAGACAGTTTTAAAATTTATAACTCATATCATGGTGTACTGCCATCTGCAGCTGAGTTTTTGCATTAACCATGTTTTTTTTGAGATTTGTTGTTAATATACAGCCACAATTAATTTAAATTTTGTGGTATTGTACTTTATTTCACATTTTGTTTATTCATCTTGATGGGTAGTCTTTTAAGTTGTTCCCAGTTTCTCACTATTCCAAACAGTGCTACAGTGAACATTCTTATACATGTATTTTTGTGCATATCTGTGAGAATTTCCCTAGGTTATATACCCAAAGTAGAATTGCTGAATTTTGTAGGATTTGTACATTATTAGCTTTACTTTAGGATTATTGCCAAATTATTCTCCAACATGTTGCAATAATTTATATTCTTTCTAGTTATGTCTGGGAATTCTTATTTCTTCATATCTTCCCTGTTGTCGAATTTAAATTTTTTGCTACTCCTAAATATATAAAACTTTGTCTCATTTTTTTAAAAAAAAATTGTTTTCCTGTTTTAATTTGCTTTTCCTTCATCAGTGCAGAATTTGAACATCTTTTCTCTTATATGAATTGACTATTCATATGCTTTTTCCATTCTATTGTGCGTTTGTCTTTTTCTTACTGATGTGTAGTTCATTCATTCAGGTTTTTAGGGGGTTTTTTTGTTTGTGTTTTTGAGACAGGATCTTGCTCTGTTGCCTTGGCTAGAGTGCAGTGGCATCGTCATAGCTCACTGAAACCTCAAACTCCTGGGCCCAAGCAATCCTCCTGCCCCAGCCTCCCAAGTAGCTGGGACCACAGACACACATCACCACACCCGGCTAATGTTTTCAATTTTTTAGGTATACAAAATGTATACCAAAATGTATACAGAATCTGTATATGGAATCTGACTACTACTCAACACTTAAACTACCTCTTGTGTTGAAGCCTCCATAATGTTTTATCTGTATTATTGCAGTAAAGTTCTAATTAGTCTCTCTGCTTCAATTCTTAACCACCTATCACCGTGCTCTGTTCTTAACATAGTAGCCAGAGGGAGCCCATAAAATGTAAGTCAGACTATGTTATTTTTCTGCTCATAACCCTCCAGTGGCTTTCCATCATCACTAAGCACCAAAGCAGAAGTCTTTATAATGGTCTATAAGGCTTTATATTATTGCTTCTCTGTATGATCCACAGACTAGTGGTGGTCCACAGGATATTTGCAAAATTGAGAGTAAAAGTTTAGAGATGAAATCATTTAATATTTCTTGATTCTGATAAAAAGTTTAGTTTTGTACTTTTTATGTCTTTTTGTTTTCTCATTTCCTTTTTTCTATCAATTTTGTATTTATTTAATAGCAGGATTAATCAGCAAAAGACTAGGGCAGGGGGACCTCTTCTATCACTACTGATAGAAGATAGAAGCTCTGCTTCATATTCTCCATTTCTGTTTTTCAACATCATCTCCCACTGCTGTCTCCCAGCTCATTTCACTCTATACTCCTAGCTATTCCTCAGACATGCTAGGCAGGCTTTCACCTTAGGTCCTTTGAACTTGATTTTCCTTTTGTCTGGAATGTTCTCTTCCAGACTGCAACATAGCTCAGTTTTGTCTTTTCCTTTTCAATTCTTTTATATTTATATTCACTCTCTATCTCCCTCCCTCCCTTTTGTGCTTACTGGCCTCCACCTAGGACAATGAAGTGATAATGAGCACCCTTGTCATCATATTAGTTTTTGGCAGTACTTCCCAAGTTCTGTTGCTGTGTATACATTTGTTATACTTTTTGGTAAATACTCTTTTTCAGATTGATGAAGTTTTGCTTTTTTCTTAGTTTGCTAAAAGTTTTTTTTTAGTAAATAATAAGTGCGGAATGCCTTTTCTGCATACTTTGTAATAATCATAGTTTTTTTCCATTTTAATCTTTTGATAGAGCATATTACTAGATTTTTCTGATGTTAAAGCATCCTTACATTTCTGGAGTAAACACTACATGGTTATAAAATATTACATTTGCTCAATTTGAACTTTAGCATTTTTTCAAGATTTTCATTTCTATAAAAATCACAGCATAAATGATATTGGCCTCTTATTTATTTTTCTTATATAGTCCTTGTTTGCTTTTAATAACCAGATTATATTTTTATAAAATAAATTTGGTGGTTTTTCTTCTTTGTCTCTGAGAGAGCTTATGTAAGATAGGAATCATCTTCTATGAAGGTAGGGCAAAACTTTGCAGGGCTGTCTAGGCCTGTTGTTCAAGGATGGGTCAGGGAGGCCTTGAGTATCAGTTCAATTTCTTTCATGGTATTCATATATACATCTTTTCTTTTTCTTCTTGAATCAGTGTTGGCAATTTATGTTTTTTCTATAATCCATTTCATTAAAATTTCAGTTTTATTGGCACAAAGTTACTGAGTTAATTAAAAATCCTCTGCTGAACCTATAGTTATGTCTTTATTTCTAATTCTTATACCTGTCTTTTGCTTTTCTTGGTCAGTGTTGCTAGATTTACAGAATCAGCTCTTTTTACTATTTTATTTTATTTTATTTTTTATTTTTTGGAGACAAGAGTCTCACTGTGTTGCCTGGGCTAGAGTGCTGTGACATTAGCCTAGCTCACAGCAACCTCAAACTCCTGGGCTCAAGCAATCCTGCTGCCTCAGCCTCCTGAGTAGCTGGGACTACAGGCATGTGCCACCATGCCCGGCTAACTTTTTCTATATATTTTTAGTTGGCCAATTAATTTCTTTCTGTTTTTAGTAGAGATGGGGTCTCGCTCTTGCCCAGGCTGGTTTCGAACTCCTGACCTTGAGCGATCCACCCGCCTTGGCCTCCCAGAGCTCTAGGATTACAGGTGTGAGCCACCGCGCCGGCCTCTTTTCACTATTTTAAAAGTTTGCTTAATATTCTTTTTTCTAGCCGGGTGTGGTGGCTCACGCCTATAATCCTAGTGCTTTGGGAAGCCAGGCAGGAGGATCACTTGAGGTCAGGAATTTGAAACCTGTCTGAGCAAGAGCGAGACCCTGTCTCTACAAAAATTAGAAAAGTTAGCCGGACTCGGTGGCACGTACCTGTACTGCCAGCTACTTGAGAGGCTGAGGCAGGAGGATCCCTTGAGCCCAGGAATGTAAAGTTGTAGTGAGCTATGACACCACTGTGCTCTATCCTGGCCAACAGAGTGAGACCCTGTCTCCAAAAAAAAAAAAATTATTTTCTCATATGATTTTACAACCATAATTTGTTGTGTAGTTTTTCAAGGGGCTTTAAATCAGAATTGAGGGTATAGAAAATGTAAATGTCCTAAGTTCACAATAAACAAGTTCTGTTCTCCCAAAGTGTACTTGATAGCCTGTACAGCTGTTGCCATTTGTATTAACTTTGTCCTCTATTATGATATACAGTTTTAATGAGCTGATTATAGTGAATTTACTTAAAGGTACATATTGATGGCTTTAGTAGTATTATCTATAATGACATCTGTTTATGCTGTCTGTTGTCACCACAACAGATATGACACATAAAAATAAGAAAAAGAGGATAAAATGTTTTGAACAACTCAGAATATTCTTCCGGATTTAGATGTCATCATTTATCCCAAACTATTTGTATTTATTCATTGTTCTTGTCATTTTATGTTAAAGCTGCTCAATTTAGAAATTCTGTTTTTATACCTTGTTTATTTTCTTTGGATCTCTTCTAGTAATTTTATATTTGTCTAGATAAATATAAAAATAGGTGTAATGGGTTTAAGTTTCTTATATTAAGCTGGTGGTAGAAGCAGGATTAGAATTAACCCATAGTGCTTTCAAGTTGGTTATAGGCAATCTAGTGTTCAGCATCTAAGTTAATTTCTCTTTGAATAAGAAATTTGCCATTGAAATTGCCGATAATTTCTTTTGTCTTAGGTGTTTATTATAAACTCATCAAACATATTTCTTCTTGAACCTGCAAATGAAATAAAAAATCTTCTGGATGAGCACACAGATATGTGTAAACGCATTCTTAATATCTATCGGTACATGGTTGTGCAAGTATCAATGGACAAAAAGACTTGGTAAACAATTTTCATTTATATATAGAGTGTTTTTGTTACTGTATACACAAGTATAGTAATTTTTAGAGAAATAGTGTCTGTGAACAGGGCTTGTTGCAATATTATATGGGCTCTTATTATTGAATAAATGAATAATATTTTATGTAATAATCATGATGACAATTGTCCTTTTCACTTTATCTCAAGCATCTTTGTTCAGACTTCCACACAACCCCTTAGACTGTCTTTCTGAAGTGAGTATAGGGTAGCTTTATACCCATTTCCCCCAAGGAATAAATGCATGCATGCATGCATGCATAAATAAATGAATTTATGGATGTGTAAATGAGTAAGTAGATGATTGAATGTGTGAATGCCCATTCCTTAGTCGGGCATTCAGAGCTATGTACAGTTAGGCTCCTGGCTACTTTTCCTGTCTTAAGTCGAACTTACACCTTGAAGGGTAGGATCCTGCTTTTCAGGTTTATCAAATTGCTCTTTGATGAGAACATTCTGAACTTTTCTTTAGAAATATCTAGTTCCTGCCATCTTATCCTGTTGTCACCACAACTATCTTTTAGATTTTACCTTCCTCTTTCTGTATAGCCTTGTATAAAATTTTTTCTTCATTTTTTTATTTTATATTTTTGTATCTGTATAGTTCTTATAAAAATTGTCTTGTCCCTAAGGTACTTGTAAAAATGTCAATTTACCTCACTAAGAGACCCTAGTAGATATATACTGGTTGTCTTATTTTTATATTTCCTACATTTCTTAGCATAGTACATTATATTGTTGGTACTCTATAAATATTTGTTAATCAAATGAAAAATGGACTTGGGAGAGATGAGAAAGTAGTTCTACAATTTTTGTAAAAATGATACATGTTTATCATAAAATTCTAACAAAGAAAAGTTTAAAAAAGAAAAAATTGGCTAAAAAACTTAGTCTCTCAAGGTAATCATTGTTTGCCCTTTGATGAACGTCTGGCTCACCATACCATACATGTAGTTACATAGTATTATATCATATGTATGTACTGTAATTTTCTTAACCTGTCATTTATTGATGGACATGTTGTTATTTGTTTTGGGGGGAAGAGAGGATGATGAATATTCTTGTAAATATATAATTTTCCTCTTTTGGTTCATTCTTTAAAAATAGGAATACTTGGTCAAAGGATATGCCTAATTTATGTTTTGCTACATATGGAAAAATAGCTTTATGTTGAAAAAAATGCTTTACTAACAATATTAATAGAATTGCATGTAGAGATACTTACTATGAACATATTTTGAACACTTTTTTGTGCCAGGTATCTTTCTAAGCACTTTATGTGCCTTTTCTTAATCCTTGCAGCACCGTATGATGCATAATATCCTTATATTACATTGGTTAATTCTTAAGCACAAATAAGTAAGTTGCCCTTGTTCACACAGCTGGTGAATGGTGAGCAGAGATTTGAACTCTAGTTTTTCTGATTTCAGAGCCACATTATGATTAGCCAGAAACTACACTGCATTGCACCATTCTTTTGTTAGTCCTTTTTTTTTCTTTCTATATATTCTTTGAATTATTAAAGAGCCAGGTTATAGTGAGAGACTTGCTATGTGAAACACAATTTTAGACTTTTTTCTTAATTTTTTAAGTTCCCTTGAAGAAATAGCATTTTGGGAGCTTACCCACATATTTATGTTGAATTTATAAGTCTTTTCTTTATAAATTAAAATGATAATTATTGTATTACAAATACAATATACAAAAGTGAAAATGTTGTCTTATGTATGAGTTCTGGTTTGACCACAGTCAGATAAGATTTTTTTGGAAAATCTATACTATCTATGTAGTTGATTTCAATTAGCACTTCATTTTCATATAGCTAAGCTAGAAGCATAAAGTTACAAATTGGCACCTTTGGTTTTTATTCTGTGAATGACAGCATACATTTGTTTGCTAATAAATTCAGGATATTTTAAATTGAGTGACAGTTTTCTGTTTGATTCTGCTCTCACTTCCTAGAAAAACCACGATATCTAGATTTACGATCTTTTGCTGCCTCTTTCACATTTCTTAGAGTGACTCTACCATGTATTGCTATGCCTGGAATGAGCCTGCAAAATAGCCAAAGAAGAGGAGACTGTGATAGGGACCTGGCTGCTAGCCTGGCTATACCTCCAACTGAAATTCCCCTGTTAGCCTAATTTTTATATATTTATGGTTGAATCAGTTTTTGAAATATCAGATGCAAGTAAGGTAGCTTTGTGGTTTTAATAATAAGCATCTTGGAGAAAGAGGCAAGGTAAGGATAATATTAGAATTGGCTTGACATACAGTATACAAAGAGAACAAAAGATTAAAAAATGGCCAAAGTAAAAAGGATGAAAAGAAGCAATAGAGTGATAGTCTTTGATTAGTTATCAATCTCTTTGTGATCTATTAATCTTAAGATATAACGTAGTTTTTGTAATTCAGCCTGGTATGGTATGTGGTTCTCCATATCATAAACATGGATCAGATGGGCAAGCATCAAGGTAGAACTATATTGTAATAGGTGAGTGTTCTTCAGACAACTCTCTAAAATTGCTAATTGATTTGTGGTTGATATGGGTGCAATCTGCACATTATCACCCCCAGTTCATTAGCTTTTGGATAGATTTTTATTTAATAAGAGGGCATTGTGCCTGATAAATGGTTTAAAATGGCTGATATTGATATATAAAATGGAATTTTAAATTTTAATATTTAAAGAACTCTAATTTTGTCTTTCAGAGATGTTTAATATTTTAGTAATTCCAAAGATAACAGTATTTATAAGAAATATTAATTTCAAAGTTAACCATTAACCAAAAGCAAACATATGCAATAAGAAAACATTAATTGATCTTTTTACTTTAAGGGAACAGATGCTGCTTGTGTTGCTCAGAGTCACCGAGTCTGTACTGAAGATGCCATCACAAGCTTTTCTGCAGTTCCAGGGGAAAAAAAATATGACTTTGGCAGGTCGACTTGCAGGACCACTTTTCCAGGCAATAAAAATTTAAAAACTAGAGAAATAGTTGGATAGATATGTATTTTTTTTTTTTAAGACTCATTGAATCCAGAACTTGTTACCTGAGAAAACTTTAAATCTGAGATCATTTTATATTAAAGGATCTTTTGTATAGCTAAATTAAAAGTTGCTCATCTAGATAGGCTATTTGGCGTACATACTGACTCACAACCTAGTATAAGAGAGGAAATGCCAGGTCTGTGAAAAAAGTGTTAGAGCGATATTTGTTTTATGTCTTGTGTGGCGCATGGTTGCAAAAAGCTGGCAGAGGGCTTCAGGAGTAATGGCCTGATTATTTGCTTTGTGAGTTTCCAAATCTCCAGGATTGTTAGGAAAAACTATCTTTTATGTTCTGTAATAATGAAAAAGTAGTGAGTAATCAAGATTCTTTCTTATTATGCTGTTCCATAAGACTTTATTAACCTCTCTTAATTTGAAGTATCAGTGGTAGTTTGATTGTACAGGAATTACATATTATGTTTTCCAAGCTGAGGACAAAGTGTTGACTTCAAATGTATTATGGGTTCTTTGAAAATAGAAAAACAGTTTTCTGAAGGTGACATTAAATGCAAATACATAGGTAAAATACTTCTTAATGTCAAAGATAAAAGCTGTCTCAGATCTAATTCTTGGCTGTGTGACTATTTGAAATTTTATTTACAATTTCTAGATATTAGCTATTTACCTAAAATCCTATGATGGTGGTGAATAATCCTTTCAAACTAACTTACATGTATTATCTAAACTCCTCTTAACTTCATTGGTCTCTTTGTTGTTTCTTTTTCACTTTTCCTCATTGTTAGAACTAACCCAATTGGTGGGAGCTACAGAAAGATACAATTTTATCTTGCTATATGAAATAAGTTTTATAGTCTGAACGAAAAATATACCTTGTTTTTTTTATAATAGTAAAAGGAATTTTCAAATTACTTAGTGATTTCCGTCTTTAATTTGAAAATGTAGGTTTGGTTTTTCAGTTCAGTAATTCAACATTTTCAACACTTAATAGTATGGAAACTTTCATCTCTTTTAAAACAGCATTTATTTTATTTTACGCTAATATAGTGTAGCATGAAGGATAGGTATAACTTTAGGGAAATTTCTTTGTGGTTTGAATTACTGGAGTGTTGAGGGTTGGCAGTTGTTGAAGTGAAATTTATAATGGATACTAATGATTGCATGAATTACTTTTACAAGTATTTATGAAGAAAGCTATTATGTGCTTTACAATTCTGCTTGTTTTTAGGTGATTTTTTTAATTGAATATCTGATTTTGAAGTTACAAACTAAATGCATTTTATTATTATTTCTGATCATTTGTCTTTGTAGACACTTATAGTTGCCTGGATCAAAGCAAATCTAAATGTGTACATATCCCGAGAACTTTGGGATGACTTGCTGTCAGTATTGTCATCATTGACCTATTGGGAAGAGTTGGCCACTGAGTGGTCACTGACAATGGAGACATTAACTAAAGTTTTAGCTAGGAATTTATATAGTTTGGATCTCAGTGATTTACCATTGGATAAACTGAGTGAACAAAAGCAAAAAAAGCACAAAGGGAAAGGTAAGAGTTATTCACAGATGTATTTATATTTGTGTGTGTGTGTGTGTGTGTATATATATATATGAAAAAAATTTTACTTAAGTAATTGAATCAGGGAAAAACAAGCCAGGGGGAAAGAGGTGAGGATGTAGTTTTTCCTTCTTTTCCAGTCCTACTTTTTCCTGGACTGTTTATTTCCCAAGTGGCTATATTAGCAGGTAGAGATTTACTAACCATCACCACAGGATGCCTTTTGGTTACCTCATTTCCTGTCTTTTTTTGTTGTCCAAATGTTTCATTTCTATTATAAAGCAACTGGGTGGCAGAGAATTTATGGTAGCAACTGGGTGGCAGAGAATTTATGGTAGTTTATTGTTGATGGTATAATTTTAAAATTCTGCATCAGCTTTGAAATATGATTTTATGTAAAATGAAGCTCAAAACTTTATAATACACAACATTTTATCTTGTTACTTTATAATTTATTATGAGCAAGTGTAAGAATCTGAGGCAGATAGCATACATAATTGGAAGATTTTATTGAGCAGGTAACAGGACACTGAGATTGAAACTCTGCATTTCTAGGAGTTGGACATGAATTTCAAAAAGTTTCAGTTGACAAGTCGTTTTCTAGAGGATGGAGTCGTGATCAGCCTGGCCAAGCCCCAATGAGACAGAGAAGTGCAACAACCACTGGTTCCCCAGGAACTGAAAAGGCAAGGAGTATAGTACGGCAAAAAACTGTTGGTATGTACTCTTTAAAATCATGAGAGCTGTACAGTGCAATACATTTATAGTCCTTAGTAACAATGTATACAAATATGCAATTTTCTTATCAGTTGATTTTTATGTGAAATGAAAAACGTCTATAGCAAAACTTCTTTTTTTCCAGTAGTGCTCAGAGTCCAGTGACATGCTATGTTATCCCTTTATGCTATTAAGATTTATCTTATGTTATTGTTCTTATGTAGTTTATTTTACTGCAGATAGTCCTAATTTTAAAATGTTATTTTACAGAATTGAAGAAATAGAACTCTGATTCACAGAACTCAAGCATTAACTGGTATAGTTTCTATTAAAGGAATATACTCACAAACATGGAAAATTAGAGTAGCTAATTTTCAGTGCTACAATTGTATTGTAGATTGGCTTCACAGACTTCCAACAAGGAATTCATGCTCTCTACTGGTGGATAGCTGAGGCCAAGGTGGGGTCTATTATTAGGGTCCTTGCTGCTTTTAACAAATACGGAAGAAATTTCTATGATCTATGTAATAGTAACAAAGGAGCAATGATGGGAAGAATTTGTGGATATGGGGTCACACAGCATATTGTGGACTTAGCTATCATCTTATTCTTTTCCTCTCAGAAATTTATAAACTTGATGTGAATTGTAGTAGAAAGAGTACTGCAATGAAAAACAAGGAGGGTTTTTCCCTAATCACTTATCTTACTCTCTTTCATTACTAAATAGCTAAGTAACCTTGGACAATTTACCAAACCTTTCTAGGCCTTAAGTATTTCATCTGTGTAGTGGGAATGATGATACTTCTTATGCCTGAAACAAAATTGCTTGAAGTTATTTTGGCATTTACAACCTATGATTTTATGAAAGAATTTTCCATGGGAATATATCCACGTTTATTGGTAATTAGTGAAAAACATTAGTTTTAAAGAAATTTAAAACCATTATTGTAATGATATGTCTTCTATAAAAATACAGGTTCTAAAGTGTTAAGAATTATAGCTTGAGAGGAAGAAACAGAACTAGAAAGAAAATGAGAAATTAAAGATTTTAAAAGAACTAAAAATCATGGTTAATTTAAAATCCTTTAAAAGGATCACATTTTCAGAATTATCTAGGCTTAAGCATAGAATTATATTGGTTGTATGCCAACCTGGAAGAGTAAGAAAAGATACAAGGAAAATAATATTTAAAGGTTAAAATGAATATGATACTGAGGAATTTTGTTGTAGAATTATTCTTTGAAATTCTAAGGAACATGTTGATTATGTTGACTATGAAATGCCTTTCTTCATTTTCTATTATAATGTCACATTTATAGAAAATATACATTAGGAAGGAATTGTTATTTTAAGTTTAAATTTTTACTTTATTTAAACTTTGAATTTTTTAAAGTGCCTTACTTTTTTCTGATTACAGGAGTAACTTATGATTAGCGTGGAAAGTAAAGTGTAAGATAGCTTAATGACCCATTAGCTGTCTAATGAGAAATCATCATTGTTAACATGTTGATGTGTCTCTTTCTAGTCATTTAAATAGTATGTAACGAGTAAAATATTCACCTTGATTTCATAGCTGACCGTGATTACTTTCTGGTTGTACTTTTGTCAGAATACCCAAAACAACCTTGTCTGACTTACTAGTGAACAAGCCTATCAAACAAAAAGTTAAAGTATTAAAAATTTTGTTAAGAAGAAGAGTACCTGCATTAAGTTGGAAAATATAAAAAGGGGCAGCAGATTAAATTAAGATGTTCTTTGGATATGTATTTTCTTAAATTTTTAAAATTAATTTTTTATGTTATTAGTGAATGCACATGGTTAAAAATTCAGATGGTGATAAAGTATATACATTGTAGTAAGTCTCCCTCATCACTACTCCCCACCCTCCCAGTTCACCTCACTAGGGACAACCATTGTCACTAGTTTCTTGAATACCCTTCTAAAGATACCTTATGCATATACAGGCATATAGCATAATGTATACACTGTTGTGAGCCATGGCTTTTATACATGTGAATGAAAAAAATATCTTTAAGTACTGACTATGGAAGTGCTGTTCGAAGCATTGAGATATAGTTGTGAACAAAGCAAATAAAGTCCATTGGAGCTGATGATTGTAGTGTTGCGGGAGATTTATAATAAATGGATAAACCAGTAAACATGTCAGGAGGTAGTAAGTTATGAAAAAAAGTAAAGCAGGATAAAGGACTAGAGAGTGTTAGAGCTGGGGAAATAGGACTGTTGATAGGGAGGTCAGGGAAGGCCTGTCTTACCATGATATAAGAACAAGAACCTGAATACACTGAAAGAATGAGCCAAGCGAATCTTTATCTATGGGAAGTACATTTCAGGCAGTGGGAAAATTATAGAAGCCCTGGAGCTAGAAGTGTGCTTGGGTGTCTGATGAAGAGTAACAAGGTCAGCGTGGCTAAAGTGGAGTAAGGAAAGAAAGAGAGTGTTAGGAGATTAAGTCAAACCATGATGCTATATCTTAAAGTTATTACATATCAAAAAATGTTAAACTGCATCATACTTTATTACATGGAAGTACCATAATTTAACCTATGTCCTAAAGATGGATGTATATTTTACAATTTTGTGCTATTAAAAATAGTACAGCCCATTCCAGCAGCTGTAGCGTTAAAAAAGGTACAGAATATACATATGTATACTTCTGTACTTTTTGCATATATGCAGGAATATCTATAGGTTAAATCTGTAGGATTTGAAATTAACTTGTCCTCTAAAGAGACTCTACTAATTTATACTTCCATTCATAATAAAGAGCTCCTATTTCTTTATATTATTGAAATTTTGCTCCATGGTAGTAAGGTTTGAAAAATCTGATTTTAGTTTTAATGTTCTTTTTTCTTCATATGAACAAAGAGGAGCATCTTTGAATAAGTTTAAAAGCCACTTGGGCCTTGCAACTTGTTAAAGCATCAAAACTTAATTAGTCTGGAATGACACTCCAAAAAAAAGTGTGTGTGTTGAGGGGGTGGAGTTAAAGCTCATCACCAAAAAATTTAAGCCAATAATTATAGAAGAAATGAAGGAATTTAAAAAAATCTCTATTTTGGAACCTTAATAGATTTAAACAAAGATCATCAGTTGATACTAAAATCATTAGGCGAAAGATTGCTTTGGAATAGGATATTCACTCGTTGCCAAGGATCATGTCACAGATTATTTACAATTGCAAAGGGCAAATATACCTTTACAATGGAGGAAATTGGAGGTCATCACCTAATCAAGCCTATATACCTAACTTCCAATTTATAGTACATGTAGGAGATAGAAGAATAAATTGAATGACTCCGTGAGGAAGTAATTACACAAACCAGAAGGTAGTATATCGTACGAGACAACTGGCCTAGACTCTTCAAAAAGAGACTATCGTCTTAAAAAAGATTGAGGTAGAGGGGTCTGTTTTAGATTAAAGAGACAATAACCAAATGCAGTACGTGGATCCTGTTGGACTTGGTTTGAAAAAGGGTTATAAAAATCATTTTGGGGATAATTTGGTATCTTTGAATATGGACTGGCTGTTAGATGATATTATGGAATTTTTGTTAATTTTCTTAGGTGTGATAATGGTATTGGTTATATAGGAGGATGACTTTAGCTGGAAATGAATCCTGAAATATTTAGGGATTATGAGTCATGGTATTAACAGCTTACTTTCAGATACTTCAGCAAACACACACACAAATATGGCAAAATATTAACAATTGTCAAATTTAGGCAGAAGTATGCATGTGTACATTGTAATGATCTTTCAGCTTTTTCCGTGTGTTTGAGAATTTTCTTAATGAAAAATCAGGCAGAAAGAGTTTTTTAAAAAGAAAAAAATGATTTATACTGCCAGCAATATAGTGAACCTGATATTCTGAAGCTTGTAGATATTCTTGCTACCTTTCTATTGCACTGCTGGGTTTGCAAAGTCTCTAAGGGAAAGAGACTCTCTACCCTACTTCCTTGGCTAAAATAAAGAAACAAAACTCTGAGCTAAAATGGAGTGATGAGCAGTAAGCACATTGGAAAAGTGGAATGACCCTAAATCAAATTGCTGATAATTATTAATACCTCTGGGATACAGACTAAGACCTGGGCAAGCTTCAAGGTTGGAGGACTGAATTAATCCAGAAATTCTGCAGATTAAAATCAACCAAATATGAGCTCACAAAGATTATTCAGTAAACAAGAGAACAAACTATGTATGTGAGTTAGCAAAAAGAAAAGAGATTTAGATCCCTAACAGGGTTTAATTCCTAATATTGGGATGTAATTTTTCAGACTATAAAACAACTATGTTTGAAATGTTTAAAGAGAAAAATGATAAGCTCATAAAGATGATCAATAAAAAGAACCAAATAGAACTTTTAGAAATAAAATATAATTGCTAAAAGAGGCCGGGTATGGTGGCCCATGCTTGTAATCCTAGCGCTCTGGGAGGCTGAGACAGGAGGATCACTTGAGCTCAGGAGTTCAATACAAGCCCAAGCAAGAGTGAGACCCTGTCTCTTTTTTAAAAATTAAAAAAATATTTTTGTGAGAGGTGAGAGGTAGGGATCCAGTTTCATTTTTCTGCATGTAGCTATCCCGTTTCCCCAGCACCATTTATTGAAAAGAGATTCTTTTCCCCAATGTATATTTTTGTCTGGTTTATCAAAGAATAGGTTACTACATGCGGATGGTTTCATCTCAGGATTCTCAGTCCTGTTCCAAATATCAATGCTTCTCTTCTTGTACCAATGCCAGGTTAATTTTATTATTATTGGTTTATAATACAACTTGAAGTCTGGAAGACTGATCCCTCCCGGATTGTTCTTTTTACTTAAGATTGCTTCGGCTATACGGGGTCTTTTCTGGTTCCATACAAAGTGAAGAGTTATTTTTTCCAGGTCTGTAAAGAATGAAGATGGTACTTTGATAGGGAATGCATTTATTGTGTAGATCACTTTAGGTAAAATTGACATTTTAAAAATACTGATTCTACAAATCTGTGAACAAGGTAGATTTTTCCATCTTTATAAATCTTCTACAATTTCTTTTTTTAGTGTTTCGTAATTCTTCTTGTATAAGTCTTTCATATCTTTTGTTAAATTTATTCCTAGATATTTAATTTTTTTGGAGGCTATAGTAAAGGGCCTTTTTGATTTGAGTTTCGGCTTGACTGTTTTGGCGTATATGAATGCCTCTGATTTGTGTATGTTGATTTTATAACCTGAGACTTTACCAAATTCATTTATCAAATCTAGGAGTCTCTTGGAAGAATCCATGGGGTTTTCTAGATATAATATCATATCATCAGCGAAGAGCGAGAGTTTGATGTCATCTACACCCACTTGGATACCTTTAATAACACCCTCTTGCCTAACTGCTATTGCTAAGACTTCGAGCCCTATGTTGAATAGAACAGGAGAAAGTGGGCATATTCATCTAGTTCCAGTTCGAAGTGGGAATGGTTTCAGTTTTTCCCCATATAGTATGATGTTGGCCGTAGGTTTGTCATAAATGGCTTTGACAATTTTAAGGCATAAGCCGCGTATGCATATTTTGTTAAGAGTATTTATCATAAAGGCGTGTTGGACTTTATCAAATGCTTTTTCTGCATCTATTGAGAGAATCATATGGTCTTTATTCTTGCTTTTATTTATGAGGCGAATTGCATTTATAGATTGCAAATGTTGAAGCAGCCTTGCATCCCTGGAATAAAGCCCACCTGGTCGTGATGAATTATATTTTTGATGTGCTGTTGAATTGTATTTGCTAAAATTTTGTTGAAGATTTTTGCATCTATATTCATGAGGGATATTGGTCTGTAATTTTCTTTTTTTGTTGGGTCCTTCCCTGGTTTTGGAATTAAAGTGATACTTGCTTCGTACAATGAATTCAGAAAGAGTCCATCCTTCTCAATGTTTTGGAATAATTTCTGTAGTTTAGGTATGAGTTCTTTGTATGTTTCATTAAACTCTGAGGTGTAGCCATCAGGTCCAGGACTTTTCCGTTTAGGGTGGTTCTTAATTACTGCTCCAATTTCTGCGCTTGAGATTGGTCTGTTTAGAAATTCTGTTACCTCCTGGGTGAACTGAGGAAGGTTGTATGTTTCCAGGAATCTATCCATTTCCTCCTCGTTATGTAGTTTTGGAGCATAGTTTTTTTTTTATAGTAATCAAAGATAACATTTTGTATTTCCGTGGTGACTGTTGTGACCTCCCCTTTTTGATTTCTAATTGAGTTTATTAGAGTCTTTTCCCTTTGAGTTCTTGTCAATCTAGCCAGAGGGCTATCAATTTTATCTTTTTGAAAAACCAGCCTCTGGTTTTGTTGATATTCTATGTTATTCTTTTGTTCTCAATTTCATTTAGTTCTGCTTTGATCTTTGTTATTTCTTTTCTTCTATTAGGATTGGGATTGGTTAGCTCTTTTTCTTCCAATTCTTTGAGTTTATTCATTAGGATGTCAATATCTAAGCTTTCTGTCTTTTGGATGTGAGCATTTATTGCTATTAGTTTTCCTCTTAGGTATGCCATTGCTGCATCCCACAGGTTTTGGTAACTTGTGTCTCCTTTATCATTTAGTTTGAAGAAACTCTTGATTTTCCTCTGAATTTCCACCTTGACCTAACACTTTTTCAGTAATAAATTGTTTAGTTTCCATGACGTTGTGAAGCGGCGAGAGTTTCTATAGGAATTGAACTCTAGTTTTATACCTCTATGGTCAGAGAAGACACACGGTATAATTTCTATTTCTTTGAATTTGTTGAGATCTGATTTGCAGGCTAGTATGTGGTCAATTTTGGAAAAGGTTCCATGGGCTGCTGAGTAGAATGTAAATTCAGCTTTATTTGGGTGGAATATTCTGTAGAGGTCTGTCAGATCTTTTTGTTCAAGAGCTCTGTTTAAGTCCATTACTTCTTTGCTCATTTTCTGTTTGGAGGATCTGTGCAGTTCATTCAGTGGAGTGTTGAAGTCCCCTGCTCCTATGGCAGTATTGTTTAATATGTTATTAAGATCTGACAAGGTTTGCTTTATGTAGTTAGGTGCTCCTCTGTTGGGTGTGTAAATATTAAGACTAGTTAAATCTTCTTGTTGGATCTTTCCTTTCACCATTATGAAGTGGCCTTCTTTATCCTTTTTTACTTTTCTTATTTTAAAGCTAATGTTGTCTGCAAATAGTATAGCTACACCTGCTTTCTTTTGACTTCTGTTTTCCTGGATGATAGTCTTCGATCCCCTGACCTTCAACCTGAAAGCATCTTTGTGGGTTAGATGTGTTTCCTGTATACAGCAGGTACTGGGCTTGTGGATTTTTATCCACTCTGCCAGTTTATTCCTCTTCAGAGGGCAATTTAAGCCATTAACATTTATTGAAAGGATTAAAATTTGAGGAAGGTTTACATTCATATAGCTGCGTAAAGTCCAGTTGCTTTGTTTTACTCCCTTCCACCACTCCTTCCATATGAGATGATCATATGGTTCTTGTTTTTAATTGTGTTTATGTGGCAATTCCACATTTATTGATTTGCATGTGCTGAACCATCCTAGCATCCCTGAGATGAAACCCACTTGATTGTGATGGTTTACTTCTTTAGTGTGCTATTGGATTCAGTTTGCTAGTATTTTGTTGAGGATTTTTGCATCTATGTTCATGAGGGATATTGGTCTGTAATTTTCTTTTTCTGTCATGTCCTTTCCTGGCTTTGATATCAGAGTGATACTGGCTTCCTGAAATGAGTTAGGGAAGATTCCCTCTTTCTTGATATTATGGAACAGTTTTGGTAGGATAGGTGCCAGCTCTTATCTGTAGGTCATATAGAATTCAGCTATTAATCCACTTCGTCCTGGACATTTTTTTGTTGGGAGTTTTTTTTTTTTTATTATGATTGTTTCAATCTCACTACACATTATTGATCTGTTCAGGATTTCTATTTTTCTTGATTCAAGTTTGGGAGGTTGTGTGATTCCAAAAATTTATATCTTTCCTCTAGAATTCTAGTTTTTCTGTGTGTAGAGGTTTTCATAGTAGTCTCAGATGATATTTTGTATTTCATGGTACAGCTGTAATGTCTCCTTTTTCATTTCTGATTGAGCTTATTTGAATCCTTTCTCTTCTATTCCTGGTTGATTTATCTAGTTGTCTATCAATTTTATTTACCTTTCCAAAGAACCAACTTCTTGTTTCTTTGATTGTTTTTATTGTTTCAATTTCATTTAGTTCTGCTCTGATCTTTGTTATTTTGTTTCTACTGCTGGCTTTGGATTTAGCTTCTTTTTTAGTTCCTTGAAGTGTAACATTAAGTTCCTAATTTGTTTTCTTTGCACATTTTTGATGTAGGCATTTAGTGCTATGAAGTTCACTCTTAGTACTGTTTTTGCTGTATGCCAGAGATTTTGGTAGCATGCTTTGCTCTTGTCATTCAATTTGAAAAATCTTTTGATTTCCATCTTGATTTTGTCATTGACCCAATGATCATTCAGCAGCAGGTTAATTTTCATATGTTTTTCTAGTTTTGAGAGTTCCTCTTGGAATTCATTTCTAGTTTTATTCCACTATGGTATGAGAAGATACATGGTATAATTTTCATTTTTTCAAATGTGCTAAGACTTTTGTGGCTTAACATATGATCTGTCTTGGAAAGTGCTCCATGTGCTGATAAGAAGAATGTGTATTCTGCAGTTTGGGGGTAGAATGTTTTGTAAATGTTTGTAGATCCATTTGTTCTAGAGTCCCATTTAAGTGCAGTGTTTCTTTGTTTATGTTCTGCCTCAATAATCTGTCTAGTTTTAACAGTGGAATGTTAAAGTGTTAAAGTCCCTTGCTATTCTGATGTTGCTGTTTATTTTTTTCTTTAATTCTAATAGTATATGTTTTATGGGCCGGGTGTGGTGGCTCATGCCTGTAATCCTAGCACTCTGGGAGGCCAAGGCAGGAGGATTGCTCAAGGTCAGGAGTTCGAAACCAGCCGAAACAAGAGCGAGACCCCGTCCCTACTAAAAATAGAAACAAATTAATTGGCCAATTAAAAAAATGTATTAAAAAAATTAGCCGGGCATGGTGGCACATGCCTGTAGTCCCAACTACTCGGGAGGCTGAGGCAGAAGGATCACTTGAGCCCAGGAGTGTGAGGTTGCTGTGAGCTAGGCTGACGCCATGGCACTCTAGCCTGGGCAACACAGTGAGACTCTGTCTCAAAAAAAAAAAAAATCTAATAGTATATGTTTTATGCATTTGGCAGCTCCTCTGTTGGATGAATGTATATTTAGGATTGTTATACCTTCTTGGTGAATCGATCCCTTTATCATTATATAATGATCATCTTTTTTTTAATACTGTTGTTGTTTTAAAGTCTATTTTGTCTGATATAAGAATAGCTACGCCTGCTCGCTTTTGGTTTCTATTTGCATGGAGTATTTTTTCCATCCCTTTACCTTGAGTCTCTAAGAGTCTTTACAAGTTAAGTGGGTTTCTTGAAGACAGCATATAGTTGGGTTTTGTTTTTATCCATTCTGCCAACATGTATCTTTTAAGTGGGGAGTTTAGACCATTTACATTCAATGTTAATATTGACATATAAGATATAGTACTAGTCATCATGTTGACTGCTATCTAGTTGCTTTGTTTTTTCACTTGTGTTACTGTTTTATAAGAAGTGTGAGTTTTTACTTTTGGTGTTTTATACTGGTGGGTATTGACTTTTCTGTTCAGTGTATAGAGCACTTTTAAGGATTTCTTATAAGGTAGGTCTAGTGGTGACAAATTCCCTGAGTGTTTGCTTGCCTGGGAAAGACTATTTCTCCTTCATTCAGGAAACTTAGTTTTGCAGGATACAAAAGTATTTTCTTTTTCTTTCAGGATATCATGGGAGTACAAACATTTTTGTTACGTGTTATGACTTTGCTTCACCTAAGCCAGCATTAGAGGCATGCCCTTCCCTGTGAATGAAGTTATTATATTTAAGAAGGCTAAAGATAGAACCCCCTTCCCTTCTAGCTTGCAAGCTTTCCTCTGAGAAGTCTGCTGTTAGTCTGATAGTATTTCCTTTGTAAGTTACTTGATGCTTTTATCTCACAGCTTAAAGTTTTTTCTCCCTTTTCTTTGACTTTGGCCAGTCTCATGACTGTGCGTCTCAGAGATGTCCCATTTGGAATAAATCTTACAGGAGTTCAATGACCTTCTTGTATCTGTATGTTTAGATCTCTAGCAAGACCAGGGAGTTTTCCTCCATTATTCCCTGAAGCAGGTTTTCCATGCTTCTTGCTTTTTATTCTTATCCCTCAGGGATACCTATAATTCTTATGTTTGGACATCTTACATAGTCTCATAATTTTCAAAGACTTGTTCATTCTTCTTGATTCTTTTTTCTGCATTTTTGACTAACTGGTTAATTCAACAGGCTTGTTTTCAAGCTCTGAAATTCTTTCTTCTGCTTGGTCCAGTCTGTTTTGAAAATTTCCACTATATTTGGAAGTACCCTAATTGACTCTTTCATTTCCAGATATTCTGTTATGTTTTTTCTTAAAATATCTATCTCTTTAGTAAATTCTTCCTTCATGTTGTGAATTATTATTATTTGGTTTCTTTGTGTTGTTTTCAACTTTCTCATCAACCCCATTGAGCTTGCTCTTAATCCATGTTCTGAATTCCATATCTGATATTTCACAAATTTCCTTTTGGTTGAATTCCATTGCTAGGGAGCTAGTGTGATCCTTTGATGGTGTCAAAGGAGACTGTGTTTTTCACAGGGCCAGCATTCTTATGCTGGTTCCTTCTCACCTGGAATCTCTTCTCTCAGCTCAAAAGAAATAGCTTTGTGGTGTTGTGGTTGACCCCATTTCTTCCTTCTCTTCAGCTTGGAACTCTGTTGCTCAGTGAAGAGAGGGAGAGGTCCCTGGATGGCATGCTTGAGTCCTTGTCTGGAAGACTGACAAGGCAGAAGAGGGACAGATGCACTGATAGTCTGTGATGCAGCTGTTCTCTTGTACCACCCTGTTCCCTTGCAGTTGTCATGGTCCAAGCCAGAACTGGGGGATATTTGTATAGTGTGGTGGGTTGGTCTCCAGGCTACTGCTGGAAGCTTGGGTGAGGGTTGCGGGTGTCCCTCTCCATGGAGGTGGGTGGTGTGGGAGTTTGCTCTGCTCAGGTCTCCCCACAGCTGAAGCCATGGTGGCTGAGCAAGGCCTTTTATGTTTAGATAGTGGTCATGAATGCCAGGGCTGTGGGTGTTCCCTCTGTTCAGGTCTGATGGCAGCAGCAGCAGCTGAGGCACTACTCAGGTGGCAGCAGCAGCAACAGCACTACCCAGATGGTGGTGGCAGATGCTGGGGGCCACAGGCACCTGCCCTGCTCAGATTCCCTGGTTATGGGCGAGGGTGTGTGCACAGCACCCAGTCACAGGGTTCATGATAGTGACGGGCCTCTCCACTGTCACCCTTGCCCAGCAGGGATGATGGAGAGGCAGCCACAGTGGAACTGACCCCTTATAGACAGGGCACTCTGGGGGTGAGGGCTTAGAGTGGCATCAGTTGCAGCAACTTTGGGTTGGAAGTCAGCAAGACCACACTATGCCTGCTCTCTGGTGCAATGCTGCTGCAGAGTTTCCAAGCAGCTCCCTGATTAGCCCAGAGTCCTGCAGTGGTGGAGTGGCTCCCTCACAGTTCATGTTCAAGAGTCCACGGTGGAAGTATGGAGCCCCGGGGTTCTCTCCTCAGTCCATTCCCCATGTGTGGGCACCTGGCACCTCCAGTCCTACTGAGTGGTTGACCTTGGTTTCTCCCTCCTTCACTTTGGGTGTCTCAAGTTGCTTATCTGATGATTCACAATGCTTTCTCTAAGATGACCCATCTGTAGGTGAATACCTACTTGCAACTTTAAATCCTCTTCTGGAGAGCGGTGTGTGCAAGCTGTTTCTAGGCTGCCATCTTGGCCCCCTCCCTAGACTTTTAATATCTCTCTTGGAATGGCTAAAAGGCATATCAAACTTGAAAAGAAAAACCAGAACAATTGGTTTTCACTGCTTCACTCCCCAGCCTGTTTTCTCCACAATGTTTCCCATTCTACTTTTATCCTGCTGGGCAGGTCAAAAATACAGGAGTAATTCTTCTTTGACCTTTCTCTTTCTTGCATACACATATACCAATTTAATCAATTGGAACTCTGACTGGTTCCAACTTCAAAATGTATTCAGAATCTAAAACTTCTTATTACTTTCACTGTTTTAGCTCTAGCCCAAGCTACTGAAATTAAGATCTCTTGCTTGAATGACTGCTCCATGTTTCCATTCCTGTCCCACTCCAGTAATTTTCCACATAGCAGCTGGGGGGAACTTTTAAAAATGTAAGCCAGATCATGTGATTTCCCTGTTTAAAAATCTTAACAGGCTTTCTGTCACACTTAGAATAAAATCTAAAATCCTTACCACAAAAATAACATCCTCCAGGCCACCATTCCAAAGAGAATTCTTAGCCTCAAACTCTAATTCTCCCTTCACCTCCCACATCTAATCATCAAAATTCATCAATTTGACTTCCAAATATATACAACATTCTTATTGAATTTTTTCTCCATTTCCATTGCTGTCTAGCCATTATTTCTCGCCTGAACCATTTCTGTGGTCTTTTCACTCCCTGATTCCAGTCTTCTGCATTTTACACTCACTATAGACAAAGTCAATATCTGAAGCCCATATGTGATCATGTCACTCTCATGATTCTATCAGACTACAGCATAGAGCCCAATTTGGGACATACAAAGCTCTTCATGATCCAGCTCTTGCCTCCCTCTTGCCCTTACTCCCATTCACTAAAATATACCTCCATGCCAAAATTATTAAATGTCTTGTATTTTCCTATAACTGTCTCTTCCCTATGCTATATGCCATTTTGGAAAGTCTTTCCTTCTCTTTTACCATTTCCAGGAAATCAGCCACTGACTCTAATAGCATCAGTGTATACTTTAATTATGTAATGTAGCACATATATGGCAATTATTTGTTTATGGCGTTTGACTCCACTAGAGTAGAGTTTCTAACATGAGGTCCATGCATGAGCTTCAGGAGCAAACATGAGGAGGAACTGTGCATCAATTCCCTAAAATTGATTATACAATTTTGTATGCAAATCATATGTGCATTGTCCTGGGAGGAAATTTCATCCAATCCTCCATGACCCAGAAGGGATTAGGAACAAATACCCTAGATGGTAAGATTCTTGAGAGAAGAGATAAGTCTTGCTTATCTTTTTCTTTTTTTTTAAGAGACAAGGTCTCACTATTTTTTCCAGGCTGGTCTCTAACTCCTGGGCTCAAGTGATCCTCCTGCCTCAAGTAGCTATGACTACGGGTGCATGCCACCATGCCGGGCCAGCTTTAATCTCTGTGTCTCATATATATCATAGACTGCATAGAGCACAGTTAAATCAACTGTACACAAATGCTTGTGTACACTAGTAAATATATACAAGTAAATATGCAAAAGCAACTGATATGTTATTTGTATATTATTTAGTCAAATTTCCTTAGGTCCTCCACCAGGCAACATACTTGGTACCCTCTATATTCCCTAAAATATGACATTTTCTTAAAGAGGTTCTAAAACTTCTAATTCTCACCAATATATACTCAATGAATATATACTCCTAAAAGTGAGGTTTTACCCAGTACATCAGTCTAAGCTTAATTTTTACCTTAGGTTTCTGCTATTTATTTGTTTTACTTTAAAATGTCCCTTTCTTTTTTTTTCCCCTTTATTGAAGTATACTTTACATATCATGCCTTTACTCCATTTTAAGTGTACAATTAAATGATTTTCAGTGAATTTACCGAGGTGTACAGTTAATCACATAAATCAGTTTTAGAGGAATTCCTTTCCCCTATTGAGACCCC
>CAUYRT010011487.1:0-69772 GCA_963574885.1 Lepilemur ruficaudatus
CCATTCTTCGGGTCTTGGGTCCCCTCACTTTGAATAATAAGCTTAAGCTTAATCCAGGATAATATAAGCGGTGCTAGCTCACTGTCGTTTCTTAAAATTGAGTAATATTCTATTGTGAACATATACCAAATTTTAACAATCCACTCGTGAATTGACGGGCACTTGGGTTAGCTTCTAAGTTCTGTC
Source organism: Lepilemur ruficaudatus (assembly GCA_963574885.1). Taxonomy (NCBI): domain Eukaryota; kingdom Metazoa; phylum Chordata; class Mammalia; order Primates; family Lepilemuridae; genus Lepilemur; species Lepilemur ruficaudatus. The sequence goes on from CAUYRT010011487.1 coordinate 187, forward strand.
AAAACATTGCTTCCTGTTTGTAAGAAAAGTTGCTTAAAAAGCTTTCTTGCATGTCAAACATTTCTGACAAGTCAATTTTTTGATGATCTCTTTGTCTACAAATCCAAAGTACCTGGATTAAATTTCACTTTAGGTATACACAGGTTTAAATATTAAGTAGGAAAAAAAATGCTTCACAAGAATCCACTCGGGGTTCACTGAGCTCAAAAGATTTAAAAACAATTGAAAATAAAAGCAGTGAGGCTTAGCTATCCTCCTTTGACCTGTGACTCTGGTCGCACAAACACACGCACTGGGACGGTGGCTTTGGCCTTGAGCCATATTCCCCCCTGCGCTTGAGAGCAGTCTAGGATTCTCTGCAAAGGCTGGTCTGACTATTCTGAATTCACTTTTTGACGTTGTCAATGCCAATACCAGATGAGGACACAGATGGCTTTGCCCAAGTGGCCTCAGACACGCACGTGTTCATTTAAAAAGAACAGAGTGGCCAAAGTTAACTCTCAGCAGATTCCAAAGGGCGATCCTTTGGATTTTATACCTTAGGAAAACCATACTTCTCTCTGCAAGATCACTTTTTCCTTCGGACCACCGAGAACTGAGGATGACTTAAAAAGGAGAACAGCTCCCTAGAGGCTGGGGAAGTGCTTATTGTTCTCCGTGAGAATCACAGGGATTTCAGGGGAAGTGTGAATTGAGATTACAGCTCCTTTGCAAGCTGGTTTCCTCTATCTCAATAATCTACGTTTTGGAGATATGAACTTGGAAACTTATTGGTGGAACTGTGGCAATTTTCATTGTCATGGTTGACCGTATGTTGGTCCCACTTGTTCACTGCACCTCTCTGCTGGCCCCATCCACAGAGGATCCTTCCCCGGGTCTGTCGCTGTGGGGGACTGTGTTTTCTACTCCCTTGTGTCAGGTGTGGCCATGTGGCTTGCTTTGGTCAATGCCCTATTACACATTGAAAAAGCAACAACTATTCCTTCAAAGAAAAATCCCACATTTTGCATTGCATGTGAGCATCTAATGATCCAATTTGCCTCTGTGGTCAAACATGAAGCCTTTTTCCTATGTTTCCATGCCATTGTTATTGTTTCGAATTCCATAAGTACAAAAAAAATCCTTTTCCAGCTCTAAATGCGGTTTGCACAGTTACACCCTTTATTCCTCAATGCAGATTCTTTTTGCATTTTTTTTTTCCATCCCATAGAACATCAGCCTTTCTCTACTCAGCAAAGACGAGTTTAAACAGATACTGGGTTCCACGGGAGACTCATTTTTCCATTTTCCATGGCAAAGATTCTGAGCACTCGAATAAGGCAGACGTATCATTTGCTGAATATTTTTGTAAAGACAGTTTAATTTCAGGCCTTTTATTTGCGAGAGAGCCGGCTAACCCAAATAAAACATTATCCAGCTGTCTGTTGTTACGAATGACCAACCTCAGCTGAACGTTATTACTTAATAACAGCTAACTTTCCTATAGAGTAGGAAGGCGCCGCGGCTGAGAGCAAATGGAAATTTCCTTTGGTTTACCACCCCTGGTCGCTCCCTGCTCCAACATGCGAAGAACTTGGGTAATAAGCATATTCTCCCCTCTAATCACAGCGTGGCTGGGGCGTTCGTTGTTGCGAGATGACTGGGGAAACGGGAAAATTTATGTCTGGGGGTGGCGTGTAGGGGGTACGGGGGAGACGAGGTGTCTTGCGTTAGCCTCCCCAGTGCACTGCCCCGAATTATTTTGTCTTTAGGAAAGAGATTTCTTCAAGTAGCTCATAGAATCTCACTATTCTTGTCTGGATTAGTTCAAATGTAACACAGAGGGGCAGGATGATTTGGTTAAGAAACAGGAAACATAGAGCATTCGGATTTGTCTGACTGTCACGTGGCATCAGCCAGCATGGTTGGCATCTGTTTCATTGCACATGGTACTTGCAGAGACACAGGTATTTTATTTAATGAAACTCAAACTGGGCATAGCTGGAGCATTCAAAGGGGCAGAAAACAAGTGGGACGCAGACAAGGATGTTCGTTTTCTTTAACCCCTGTCTCTGTGTGACTTCGAAAAGTTGCTTGGGACCGGATCATTGCATTTGTATGATGCATCATTTATATAATTTACAACATTTCAAATTGATTTTCCTGTAAATAAATCTCTCTCTCATTAGGACTTTGTGTCTACCACCTTTTACCACTCACATTTATCTTTCTTTGCCTCACGTTTATGACATTTTGTACTGAGATGAAGGCATAGAAACATAGAAAGCACATTATAAACACAGATCCCAATTTCAGGGTGGCTTGTTTTCCTGACTTCCTGCTGACTAATTTTTCCTTTGTTTAAAATAAATTTGGAAGCGTTGGTTTCCACGAATCGATGATGAACGGACTTTGGTGTGATTTGCCTGCGTGCGAGGGTAGAATTCCTCCCCGTGCTGATCTTCATGCTGGTTGTTATCACAACTGGAATCTCATCCAATACTAGACAATGGAAATTACGACTTTTGCTTGGTTTGGAACCAATGGGACAAGCGTCAAAAAGTTTCAAAATCCAATCTCATCGTCAGTCTAAACTTTGCCCACATTTCTCAGATACAGAAACTGATCTCACAGGATCTCAGGGGATCACAGTTAATACCAAAATTCTTGGATTGGGGTCAATTTACTTTAAGGACTGGTAGTATTTCCGAGCTGTTTGCTTGTTCCACAGTTGAAAACATAGACACTTGTGATCTTTGAGCAATAATAAGAAAGGTTCAGACTTCAAAATACTTTCACACTCAATCAGAAACTGAGGCTTTTGGCAGTCAACTAATCTCCATCACTAAACAGTGTAAGAAAACACACTCTAACCATCTGTAGTTAATTAGCTGGAGGACCATTGGCCCATTTTTGTGTTTTGTAGAGTTCCCAGGTAAAAGGCAAGAAGCCCAGTTAAATTTGGATTTAAGATGGACAGCAAATAATGTTTGTCCCATGCAATATTTGATGTAGGCTTACACTGAAATTACTCATGGTTCATCTGAAATTCAGAGATATATGTGTGCCATTGCACGGAATAGCTCTATATTTTTATTTGTTAAACCTGTCGTCCCTGGGGAAGAGCAAATTTATACTCAAGAGTAGTTCAGAAGGCCAAGAAACTTAAAGACAAGGTTTAACGTAAAGGTGGTATTCTTTAGAGAAAAGCCATCCAGGCATTCGCAGTTGGGAACTCCAAAAATGTATCTAACCGTGTGGGATGGGGGTTTATCAGAGATGTCAGAAAGCTTAGGAAGCGGGTATCATCTTTAACATTTTAGCTCAGGGGTTCTAAACCACCTTTTGTTATGGTCCTTTATGGTGGATTACAGAGACATATGACTACTTTCTCAGATAAAGTGTTTAAATAGATAAAAATAAAATCATAAAGATTACAGAAGCCACTAATATTAAAATACACTCATTATAATATTTAAAAAAAGAAGGATGTGCTTCTTTTCCAAACATTAAATACAAGCTAACGTTTTGAAGGTTGGTGAGCAGAAATGCTATTATTTTAAGATCTCTGAAACGACTGCAGGGGGATGTTCAAATATCTGTGATTTCTGCTATGACGAAGTCACAGTTGCAGTTAGCACAACTGTGCTGTGTTGCACACGTTCATAGTGAAGAAAATATAAATTTTAGGTAGAGGCTATCGAAAATAAACTTTTCCTCTTTTCGCCTTATCTGAGATCATGGACCCTGCTGAGTTCTACCCATGATTTCTCCAGGCTCCGTGGGCCTGGGATTAAATCTGGCTGTGGATGAGGTTTCTAAAAGCAGTAATTCTGGCAATGTCGCAGAAATCAGACCACCCTACAGACTCCTCCTTGACTGATTTTCCCATAGATACTCTCTTGACATTCTTAACAGTTATCCACCCCAGACACTCAGCAGCATCTTTTATAAAAATTGCCCGGGCACTTAGCAATGAGAATCACAGTTGATTCCCTTTCCAATAGGACGTTGCTGCAGGCACTAATGTTAGTAACGAGCATCACATCGGTGCTCACGTAGCCGGAACAAAATACCAGTGAGGAGACATTCCAACATCCTCTGTCCTGGAAGAAGTGGGACAGTTTCTTCCGACATGAAAACAAAGGAGGAAAGAACAGAAAGCTCAGATACATACGTAACTCTTGGTCTTCGCAGCCTTACTGAAGCATCTCTCAGCGTTAAGAAGCTGGGTTTTTACAGGTAACGTACTGCTCAGTCACATGCCGCTTTGTACTACCACGGTTTCATCATAGCTCTTACCAGGAAGGAGCGCACCAGCTCGTCTAGAGCACTAGCTCAGACAATGTGTCCTTTCATAAATCCTCCAGTGGCCCCAGTGCTGACAAGACAAATCCTCAACACCTCCGAGAAGCATAAAGACTCTTTTAAGCCCTGGCTCTCGCCCCTCTTCAGCTTTGCGAGCTTCAGGGAGAGCCCAGGTGCACCTGCCCCAGCTCCGGCGCAGCTCAGCGCTCTCCTGGCCCCATGTCTGGACGTGTGTGATTCCTTCCAGAAGGTTCCTCACCCTCACCCTTTCTTGGTTAACTCTCACCTGTCCTTCAAAAGTCAAGTTGAACATTACCTCCTCTGTACTTAAAAAAAACAAAACAAAAAAACCCCCAAACACTTCTTCAGAGGTAATGCAGTTTAAAGATTAAGAGTATAGGATCGTGTTTCTTTTAACACTAGCTGTGTGACTTTGGAAAACTTTCTTAATCCTTTTGAGACCCCTTTGAAGAATGGCAATAATAATAATAATTGCTATATCCCTTAGGGTTGTGTAGGGTGAAAATATATAAAGTACCATAAAATTCTGCCTGCTCATGCTAATTATCATGCAAGTGTTAGCTATTATCATTATATGCTTACAAGAAACGAAACACAAGACATGACCTATGGAAAGAAATCACATTTGCAGTAGATGAACAGCAGAGGGTTAATATTCTGATTATATAAAGTTCTCATAAATCAACAAGAACTTCCAACCCCTAAATGGGCAATGTCTGTAAATATACGATTTAAAAAATGTTAAAAAGGGGAAAAGACATTTCAACACTTTAACATTCATTCATTCGTGTGCCAGGAATTCCTTGAGCCCCGAGGGCTGGACAGGATGCTGGGATGCAGCACTAAGGTGACTCGGTCCCTGCTCTCGGGCAGTTTGCAATAGAACAGGGAAGAGAGGCACTAAATAAATCACTAGACAGGTGGTTTAAAGACATTTGTGAGAAGAACTAGGGAGAAAGTCAAGGATGGCTGAGAGACGAGAACATGTAGTATATAATATGCCCTGGGCTGGGGTTCCAGGAAGGCTTCCCGGAGGAGGTGGCGTTAAAGTGGATACATGAAGAATGAGAAACACTTAAGCAGGTAAAGAGGCAAGCAGGGTGAGAGGTGAGTGTCGGGCCCGAGTGGGCACGGAACCTGGTACCTTCCAGGAAGTGAGGAGAGTATGAGGTAGGGGCGAGGGGAGCAGGGTCAGGTAGCAACAGAGGGCAAAGCCATGCTATACAGGGCTTTGGGGGCTCCTTGAGGACCGTCCCCTTCATCCTAGGAGCACAAGGGGCAACTCAGGTTTTAGTCTCAGGATCAGACTTGCGTTTTAAAGTGATTGTCTTTGGCCCAACGTGGAGAATGGATTGGAAAGAGGCAAACGTCGGGGCTGAGAGTGTGTTGCGTGGGTGCTTTCCGGAACCTAAGCCAAAACTACAGACAAGGACATGGCAGCAGCTTGAGAGAAGCCAGGAGCTCCGAGGGGCAGGACCTAGACGGAGTCAACAGGCACCTCCAACAGGTGAATGTTGGGGGCAGGGGCGGAGGACAAGGTCTCAAAGGTGACTCTTGTCTTCCCGGCATGAAAACGAGGTGGGTTGGGGGGAGGCTATTTCACTGATTCAGGGGACAATGATTTTCCTCTGTAATTTAAAAATCACGCACGTGTTGTTAGACATCCCGGTTGTTTAAACGGTTTGGTATGTTGTCAGTGTGGAGCTCACTCTCGTACATTATCCTGATGCAGAAGGAGGACGCCCCTCAAGGGTGAGATCCGGGGTCCAGGTCTGAGGCTGTGCACTGGGGGCTGCCTGGGGGCCCCCCAGACAGACGTAAGGACTCGGGTCCATGCTGCTGGGCCCAACACTCCACAGGGAGGCCGGGCAGGAGGAACGCCATTAGCGCTTAAGTCTGCACATGGAATTTGAACCGTGAGAGTGGCTGAGGTTCCCTGGACAGCAGGGTACGGCAGAAGCAACCCCAGACTGAGCCCCACGCCGTCCTGGGGCTGGCAGAGTAGGAGGCACCAGTCCAAGACACACAAAGATACCAGGGACTTGCCTTTCACTTATCAAATTACCAAAAATGCTAAAAGACATGTTAACATTCCATACTGACAAGTGTGCAGAAATAGATCGCTTCATATGTGGCATCTGATAGCCTAATTTGGCATAGCTTTTCTTAGGGGCAGCAATTTGACAATGTACACCTGAAGTTTTAAACTACTGATTTATATGCTTTGACCCAGGAAAGCTACCTCTAAGAATTAGTAAGACATGTGCACCAGGACTACACAGCAGTGTCCTCTACGTTAGCTATAATACTAAAGCTTTCAGAGCAATCTGGATCACCAATAATATGAAAATGGTTTTAAATCTATAAAATGTTAATGGTTGTAGGCTGAAACATTATGCAGTGCTTAAAAATCATGGCAAAATGCTAAATATGTTTTTAAAAAGGCAACTGATGCAGCTGAACATACAGTGTAATCCTCCTCTGCTTCTCTCTCTAGGTTAAAGATTAAAATGAAATGCCTCTAAAATGTTAACAGAAGTTATCTCTCTAAAAGAAAATAAAGTTAGACAGGTTTTTCAACCAGACTTTCCATTTTTACGCAGTTAATCTGAAAATTCAATTTCCCTCGCAGAGACCATTTCCAAGTATTCCAGATTTTACTGTAAATGAGAAGGTACTTACTGTGTTATACAAAGAAACTTTCCACACACTGTCGTGGCCAAACCTTATGAAATCATTTACTCCCGGAGATGTTTTGCTTGTACAAATCCAGGAACCTGGTTTTCAGTAAGATTCTGGGTTGTTATTTCATGTCGACTTCATGCTTGATTTCCCTGACTTAGAAGGGCCTGCACTTCACCCGAGGGGATCGCTGAGAAAGCAGATTCTGCCCAGGACTCTGCTCCGGCAGGTCTTTCACTCCAAATCCTTTCTCTGCCCTGTGCCCAGTAAACTTCTACACATCCCTCAAGGCCCGACTCAAACGTCATCTCCTCCAGCATCCAGGCAGTTTGTCTGGCTGCTCTCTCTGCCTTTGCATGTGGTCTACACCTCACGCTAACACTGTATTGCTGTAATGATCTCTTTTGGACCTTGTCTTTCCCCATAGGCCAGGGTCCACAGGGCTGGTGTTGAACTCATCTTTTAATCCTTAAAACCAAACACGAGGCCTGACAAAACTGCTTGGAGGGAAGCATAGGGTGGGCAGAGATACCACTCAAATGGACTCAGAGCTGCGCTCATTTTGAGATACTGTACACAGTGTTACAGGTCAGAGAAGAATCCAGTCCACAGCCAGGTATTAATATTAATACCTTGGTGGTGGGGGGTATACATCACTGATTTGAGTGCTCACACTAGAAATAAAGATTTAGATTTCCTATCTTGATTCTTAGCACAAAGAATGTCCTACAATACCCTACCTTGGGGAGAAAATGAGTTGTACATTTCTCAAAAACCAATAAAAACCAAAATATATTCAATTCAGCCCAACAAATTATTTCTATGTGTGTTCCATGAGGCCCTAAGGACACAGTCCATCATAGACAAAGGGTTCTACAATTCCCTTCAGCTACCTGCTTCTTCACAGCCGGTGTCCCCAGAGTGGGGCACACCAGTAACCCAAGCAGGTTCAGTAATGAAATAATAGAATTATTCAGATTTAGCCTCTACTTCATCCCATTAGTTTATATCTTACACATATTTTAAGATGTCTGTAATATACTAGTACAGGGCAAAAAGTGTATGTATTGTGTGTGCATGTCCTTAAGTATTCTTGTGTGTGGTGAGGGAGAGGGTGACTATAAATTTTTGAATCCATTGCTTTAGACCAATGCTTGGTCAACTTGCATGCAAATTCGCTGAGACGATTTAAAATGCAAGTTCTTATTCAGAAGGTCTGGGCTGAGGTCTGAGAACCTGCATTTCTAACAAGCCCCAGGTGAGGCTGAGGCTTGAGGTGCAAAGCTCACTGGCCTCTTGTGAGCACGACTTCTCACTGGGACTGAACAGCACAGAACATGGAGAACGGTTTGAGTGACACTCACTCATTTCTCCCATGCGTGGCCATAACTAGCATCATTCTAGACACATGGAGAGAAGGTCATTCATTCCATAAATAAATGCCATGGGGGCGTGATTAAGGCTGACTTTTCTCCTGTAACTGTTGAGAAAGGGGCTCTGAGGAGCTTGCTGGTCATATGGCTTTACCTACGGGAGAAAGTTCAAGGTCACCAGCTGACTTCGTTAAAAGAAAAAACAGCACTGTTTATAAGTCACTATACAGTAGTACAAAATGATCTTGTAGTCAGCAATTCTTTTCCAGTGTTTGGCTTTTATCTGGAAACTTCCTTTATGAGAAACAGAGCTAGAAACCAAGGTCTTGACCACTCCTGGTCATCAGACCCTCTGTGGCACTAACATTAAGTGAAAGAGTGCTCAGTCAGGAGTCTCGGCCATTCTGACTAACAGCAGCTACCTCCTGCACCCTCCCCGTGACAGACCCCTGGTATTGGGAGTGAGCGGGTTACAAGTGTTATTCATCCAAAGGAAGAGAAGAAAAATAACATACACAAACACAAACACAAACACAAACACACCCACCCACACACATACACACACACACATACACACACATTGATTGAATAAAATGAATCCCTTAATTCACAAGGTCCACCCTACCATTCATGTTTGTGTGCCCTATGACAACTTGGAAAAGACTACTTAAGTCCAATTTGAACTACCTATTATACCTTAGCTTAATCTTGGAGCCAGCTTGCACTGTGCAATAGTGGTTGCAAGTAAGTTTTCAAATATCTACATCTTCTGTAGTGTGTAACCGGCATTCACGCAAGGTGACACATGGTTGAGTTAGGTGCTTCCTCTGAGACTAGACTTCCAACCCCCTCAACGTGTTCAACACTGGTTAAAGAAAACGAGGCAGAATGAAGACCATTAAATCTGTCATTTGAAGTGAGTTGGCCCCTAAATTAAAGCCCAGTTGGCCAATTCCTAACGTCCTCCCTTGCATCTGTCTTCAGCCCTACTTTAAGTCAAGAGATCCAAATTTCAGGAGGTGAAATTGGAACTAGGACCCTGGTTGAAAGACCTTGGCCATGCCCTCATGTCTGCTCTGTGGCCATCTCCCATTTCCTCTTGGTCATTGGTAATAAAACCCACGGAATGACAAAGGCCAAGGTGCTTATCCTGGGGTTGTGGGGAGAGCCCAGGGGCTCATCTAAGGAGAGTGCCTCTCACCGCCAAGCCCAGCTCTGGGGAGCAGCATCAGTAGGTGTGGAAAGAGCTTGAAAGGGGAATGAAATGACGCTTTCCTCTGCTTCCTTGATGGCCGGGTGACTACTCTTCAACCAAGGGAGCACGTCCTCTGCCCGCCACTGCACTTGGTCAGGGTCATTAGCAGCTCAGCCGGGGGGCGTGTCCCGTCCGCCCTCATTCGGCATTTCCTCAGCATCTCAGACTGTTGCTACCACTCGCTCCTTCTCAATTGCATTTGTAGGTTCCTCCTCTTAGGCAAAAACTCTTCTTCTCCAACTACTTTCTTTCCATTAAACTCACACTCCAGATCCACTCCCAAAGCTTTAGGTGCTGCCTTTATTGTTCATGAAGCCCAGACCTTGTGTGTCCTTCCCAGGTCTCTCTTGTCACCGCCAGACCGACAGCCACCTGTCTGCACCTTCTCCATTGGATTGCCCACAGACACCACAGTTAAATCCAGCCTGGCTTCATTATCCGTCGCCCAGGTCAGCTCCACTTCTGTAGACCCTCAGGTGCTGGAAAATATTCAGCACTTCCAGCTTACCTCAATATCCCTTGAAACTGTTCCTTTTCTCCCTCCAGCTGCTGCTGCCTTGGTTTACGTCCACAGATTTTCTTTCTTGGGTTACTGCAGCAGGCTCGTAATTGAGGCTCTTATCTCGAGCCGTCCTGCCCTAAAGCATTCTCCATTCTGCAATCTCATGATACCCCTGAAGCACTCTGCTGCCCAGTTCAGCAGCCCCCTTGTCTACAAACCAAAGCCTCAGCTCCTGAACCTGTGGACATGGCATGGGAGACCCTTCAGAACTCAGCTCTGCCTGCCTTGGGCTTGGCACCAGCCACCCCTCAGCCTGCCACCTGCTCAAGCCATGCTGAGTGACCTGCTACCTGCTCAAGCCATGCTGAGTGACCTGCTACTTGCTCAAGCCATGCTGGGTGACCTGCTACTTGCTCAAGCCATGCTGGGTGACCTGCTACCTTCTCAAGCCATGCTGGGTGACCTGCGGCTGCCCAAATGGGTTGGACTTCCATTGATTGACTTGATGCCTTCTAACATGCCACGACCCCTCCGGCAAGCTCCCCTCCGTTCTTGCTGGCGTTCTCAGCTCTATCCTTTCAAACATTGCCCTTTCCAGGCAGGTGCACTCCCTACCTGTTCCTGTGGGTTCTGTGCTGTCCCTACATGCACCCCCGTGCTCTGTCTCCCAGAATATTTAACTCAGCATAGTGGAGTTGTTTGTTCACTTGTGTATATCTAATTATAATAATTATCAAACTAACAACCGCCAGGAGTTGAGAATGAATATGTAACCAGTGCTGCGTTGGCAGTTTATACACATGTATAACTCCAAGCTTCAGAGTAACTCTGGGAGAACTCTGGCAAAAATAAGCAAATGGAGGTTCAGGTAAGGAGTTTGCCAAAGGTCACACAACCAGTCAGTAGTGGTGACGGTGTTTACATCCTGGTCTCTCTGACCCAAAAGTCAGCTCTTTGCCATCATACCTCACTGGCCCCTCTGGAATGTAAGCTGCCACCTCTAGTCCCGTGTAGGCCAACGCCTGGGTGCCAGCAGGGGCTCAGTGATTGCTGAATGCATGTGAGCACGCACGCATGAATGGAAGCCAAGGGAACTTGGAATCTTCCAGCTCTGGAAAAACGGCCCTAGGTCTCAACAAGAATGCTCCGACTCAGGGGTTGCGGTGATGAGCTAAGCAGAGAGAAAGTCATTCTGTCTCAGTCACCTACGGTCACACACAGCTGTTGACTGATGGAAGATGCAGATAGCATCATGCCTGCAGAGTCAGTGTCCCCCGGCAGTGCACTGTGCTGAGTCACCAAAGGCTATGCCACCAACCCCACAGTGAGCCTGCTCCTACTCCTGCGTTATTTATTTCTAGAGTGGCCCCACCGGCGCCCACGCCAGATACTGAAGTCCACCTGCTTCTCGTCCTTCTTTTATGACCCACAGCTACATCATCCTAGGTTTTATTTCCTAAATAATTCTTGTTTCCATTTGCTGCTTGTCTGTCCTTCCCTGGCTACCCGGTGTGGACCCTCTCGGCTTGTCTTCCACATCACTGCCAGCTTGCTCGCCGCCCCTCACTCCCTCTAGGCCCCTCCTTGAGAGTCAGCCTCTCTAAGATGCAAATATAACCTTTCAAAAATGAGAGCTTGTCCAAGGCCGTGCCATGTGTACACCCTAATTATTCCTCGTTTCTTACACGGGCATGTCTAAAGTGCTTACCTGACATCCAAGGTCTTCAGGATCTAGCCCCTGGCACCTCGGAGGGACTCGCTGCCTCCCGCCTGCCCTGGCTCCCACTTACTGCCTCCCAGGCCAGGACAGCCAGTGCAGTACCGGAGCCTCCACCTGCTCCCGTGGTACTTGCCCCGGTTGAATCCTCCCACTTCATGAGCTACGCCTTTTCTTTACCCCTGGAAAGAACAATATAATTACACTCTATGCATCTGTTCTCCTCCTAGATGGCCAGGTCTTTGAAGGCAAGCACTGGGTCACCCTTAGCACATTGCCGGCATGTGGTAGGTGCCCCCAAAGACTTGTGATGACTTATGACTCTATAAATGAGTCAATGAATGCATCAATAGATTAATAATAAATCTATAAATTAAAGAACACATGAATGGCAAAAATATGGCCCAAAATATGAGTGGTTTCTATGCATTTGTCATTACTTATGGAGTTTTCTAAATTTCTTTTTTGAAATGATTTATACATGTTGATCTGTCTCTGTGGGAGGTGACTTTCTATAATCCCCTGACTCAGACACTCTTGGAAGCTGAAATAACCCTTTCAGTTCACTTGCTAGATTACTCTCAGGCTGTGACTCACTGATAGCTTCGGAGAGGACATGGGAGTTCATCTGCGGTTTCTCTCCCCGAGAATGACTTACTTCTTAGTTATAATTAGTCATATCTGTAGTTACTTGTCGATTAGAGGTTTCTGCTGGAGAAGTGCAGTCGCCTTCACGTGCACATGGGCTCATCATTCATTTAACTCAGCTCCCCAAACACACAGACACAAAATTAGCATGGAAATTATAGCGGGGACCTATTTGTCTATATGCATTTGGTGACCATTTTAGCAGCTTTATCAACAATGTCTTTAAGAGGCCCAAAGCTTTAAGTTGAGATTCATGGCAAGGTCAAGGGGAAGGAGGGAAGGCTCATGGATCCGTGGGGTGGGCAGGTGCTCCTCCTAATCCCCCTTAGTCCTTCCCATCACCTGTCAAACCATCACATTCGATTTCCAGGACATGCTTATTAACATTAAAGGGGCTGAGTGCTATTTTGGACAGACCATCACCAACTTCTCGGTCATTAGAAACTGGACCTGGTTTCTAATATGCTATTCAGATTACCATTTTAATTACACCATAGAAAAGATGATTGGAATAAATTGTAAACCACATATAATTTGGGACTGAAAATTATGACATGGCTCTGTGAACTCTAATGGGATCCCCCAACCCCTCCCCACCCCAAGCAGTGAGCTATGGTGCTGTTTCCTTAGAGCTGCCATTATTTCCCACTGACTCCTAATCACCAACATATCATTCATTCACTCACTCATTTATTCAGCAAACATTTAACAGTTTTGTCTTCTTCAAAATACACAAAGGTGAGTGACACACGGTCCCAGCGGTCCCCTCAAAAGTATACCATCTGATGGAGGAGATGCTGCGTACATAACTGTACGCAGCATTAGTTATGCACTATATCAATTGGAATAGACTCCTTCATGCCCTAAGAGTATCCCACGGACACATCTATACTTGTACTCCCTGGTCCTCATGTTTCACTCCACAAGACTGTAGGCTGGATAAAGACAGGGACTTTGTCTCACTCCTCTCCATATAGTCCATGTCTAGCACAGGGTTTAACTGGCTCACATGAATAAATGTGATTTATAAAAATGTACTAAGGATTTCCAGGAGAGCTGATTCCTTCTCACCGGAAGAACCAAAGACCTTTTTGTGCATTTTCTGTAGGAAGAAGCAATAGGAGGAAGAAAATAGTGGACGAGGAGACTTGCCCAGCTAAGAGGATGGGGTGGTGAAGTATTTTTCAAGTATCCCACTTGATCGGGTCACAGGGTTGATCAATTACCAGTCATTTTCAACCACGGCTGCATATGAGAGTGCACTGACGCCTCAACTCCGACACAGGACAATCACATCAGAATCTCTTGGGGGGTGAGGTTGTGAGAAAGAGCCTGAGCTCTGATCTTTTTTAAAAAGCTCATCATTTGCTTTTAATGTGTATCCATAGTCGAGAATCACTGGGCTGCCTCAAGAAAGTTCGCAAGAGGCCAGATTGGGAGCTACTCTGGTATTGACTTTTAAAAGGAAATGGAGGTCAAACCGAAAACTCTGATCTTCCAACAGGCACAAGGAAGCCAGGCTCATCTAGCAAGACAGACTAAGAGGGAGGACAACAGCTACACAGAGATCATTTAGGAGGCTGCTGAATTTGTCTAAGCAATATATGAACTGGGGTAGATCACTACCTTGATTTGCCATCCGGCAAAATTCCACGCCTATTATTTAGTAGATGTGAAGTGGTGATGGGTGAATAGGAGCTGAAAGGACTCTGGGGTTTGCTGCCTGGATGAAGAGGAAGATTTGGGTCAACTGCAGAGGATGTTGAAGGCGGCACGCTGAGGTTGGCTCTGAGCATGTGTGCTTTGAGGTGTCCACCTCTAGGAAGTAAATCTGGGGTGGCAGATGGAGATTTGGGAATTGCTGCACATAGAAGTAAGAGTTGACCAGATATGAGTCAATGAGATCTGCAAAAAAGAAAAATACCAAGAGAAGAAAGCAACTGAAGCAGAATGTTGGAGACTGCCCGTATTTAACAGAAGAGAGTTTTCCAGTAAAAGAACTGAAGAAGGGGCAGCCAGATGGTTGGACAGCTGTGTAAACTCATGAGAGTAGACAACTGAGAAGGCAAGACTTAGAGAAAGGTGACATGATTCAGAGGTCAAAGGTTTGAGTGGGGACAAGGAGTCACTGATGGTATTGGGGAGGGAGTCTTAAAAAGGAGGGGGACACGTGTTTCCCTAAGACAGGAGGGAAAGAGGAAAGGATACATGCATTGCACATCTGCACGTATATTTACTGATCACTATTTTGACCATTCTAGACTTTGAGAAGTAGAGGATAAGTACTGAAGACGTTCGATCTTAGCAAAAGGAATGGTGGTATGGTGCTTTGGTACAAGTGGAACGAATCTGAGGCTCATCTAGGATAGACAACAGGAGAGGAAGGTAGGATTTCCCAGCAGGGGGGCCCTGTGGGGTTCCCAAGCATGAGCTAGTGTCTTTGCTGACCCCGTCATGACTTTGCCTGTGCTGGGCGGCCTGGGAGCAAGAGGTGGGCTGCCCAGAGGTGGACCCTGGTGAGGCCTCAGTGACGAAGGTTGCTGGGGCCCGGGATTACAGATACCACATGAGAAACACAAACATTTGAAAACCACAGAATGCAAATGCTTAAGGTGAAACACACTCATCAGCTCGGGGAATCTATACAGCAATTGAGCACATTGAGAAGCCTACTAACTCTGCTGTCTAGTTTTAGAAGAGCTATAATTTACTATCACCAGCTATCAATTAGTCCTGTTTTCCTCAACTGTAAAATGAGAGGGTTGGACGAAATGACCTCAAAGTTCTCTTCCAGCACGGTCAATGGCGGACGTTAGAGCACACGCGAAATTCTGAAGGTTAATTTACTTCTTTAATGTTTACATTGAATGTTTAACTATTGATGTTCACAAATGCAGCTGCAGAGCTACTGCGACCCGGTTCGGTCTGCGCATGCAAAGCTCTTAGCTGTATGGAACATTATAGCTGTAAAATGAATTGCCTGTGAAAATACACAGCCCAGACTCTGCTGGGAGAAACCTCCAGTGATGCAGGTGATCGAATCGGGTAATTGATAAGCCATTGACAGGACATGGAAATATACCAACTAGAAAGTTATTACAGATAAAAATTTAATATTTGCAAGCTTGGAAAATTACTTTGTACATATTGGAACAAAAGGAGCTTTTCAAATACCAGGATGATAGTAGCCAGGGATACAAAATAAAATTATGCAAATGTGACTCATCTTTCAGAGATAGGATTAACTTAGAGCAATTTATGTAGGATCTCTTTTATCATTCTCAAAAACTGTGGATAAGAGTTAATTTATTTTTACTAGACAATTAGTATTGTCTAGCTAGCTATTAGCTAGCTACCATTGGTTAATCGTGCAAAAATCTTATCACTTTTCACATGCAATGAGACTTTTGGATAATACTATATCTAATCACGAAAGAAACATACCCAAGAATGCGCGCTTTCTCAAATGGTTGCATTTATTATACATCATGTCATTGAAATCAGGGTTTTTAAGGCTCAAATCCACACTAACTCTGCAAGTTATTTATTTGTAAATTTAGTCAAAATGAATAGCTAGTTGCTATTTTTAAAAGCATATGTTTGATGCACTACTGTTGAAAAGAATCTTTGGCATAACCGAATGCATTCAGTTTTAAACCCAAAGTCTTTGTTTACGCAGATAAATTGAGGTTTCAGTCTTCACCATGTAAGATACAAGCATTAATCTGTTGATTTCCTGACAAAGTTACTAATATACTTTTATTTGCAATCTCATAGAGTAGAGCTCAATCATTTTTAAGCACTGGAAGTTTCAAAAGTGGGAAGTTTTCTTCAAATCAGTAAGACTTATACTACTTGAAATTAAAAAGACCGGGGAAAAATCATGCCTGAGGTCAGGATGAATTGCTCTGGTCGGACCTTCCAGAAGTCCCCTTTGAGGTTTGGGTGTTTTTCCCTTTCTCCTTCCGCACCACCCTGACTGATCATCTGGAAGCACCCTGGGGACCTTACCTTGAGTCCCAGTGCTGGGGCCCAAGCTCGGCTCAAGATCTGGGAGATCTGGGAAGTGACAGAGAAGGCCGGCCGCGCAGGAGAAGCCAGGGTGCGCCCTGATCCCGCAGGGTCCGTGCTCACGTCATGACTGAGCAAGGGGTTGGGGGTGCACCCTCCACCCCAGGAGGCAGAGCCTGGGCCTTCCCAAAGGGCCTCCGTCCCCTCACCCAGCATCTCTCAGCCACCTCCAGAGACAGAGCCCACAGGCGACAGGAATGCCTGGCACAGAGCTTCAGTTTTCATGGGTGAAAGACAGTCCCCTGGCAGTGTCAGGTATTTATATCTGATACAGCTCCAGATTTTTCTAAAGCTATTTGATGACAAAAACTACCAAGCAGAACTAACTACCACAGAGGCCTAGGAGGCTGCACAAGTGTTTTCTTACTCTTCAGAGGTACGAGGGGACACAAGAAATTCTTTTGTCTCCTTGAATTTTCTCTAAAGGGTTCTAGAACCTTAGAAAAGCAACCTGGTCGAGCCTCACACCCCAGTAGTTCTTGAAGCCGTCACGGACCCCATGCTGATGTCTCAATCATGGTGCTGGGTCGCAGGTTCCAGCTGCTTGTTTTTAAGGCAGCCCGAGTAGTGGACAAATTATTACAGACAAACAGGGCACTTCAGCAGCTTCCGTGACCCCAGACGGCTCTCACATGTCTTGTGTCAGATGAGCTCCACGTGTATTTCCACGGACGTTTTCCTCCCTGTGCGATCTGGTCCCACAGTGACCTTCTGCATCGGATGGGAATGATGTACTCGGAACAATGGTGCCAGGGCTGGCTGCCAGGGCTGAGGGGTCATGTGGCGTGAGCAGCATCGCACGCAGGCGTAGTGCTCTCCCATTAGAAAAATACCAAAAGGCCACCCACCCCGCTCAGTCCCCAGGAATCGCCCTCCCAGGACTGCCTCAGCAGTGAGAGGGTTCAGGGAAGGACCTATCACAGTTTAGGAAACGGAAGAGTCACATGCCTTGTCTACACCGCACGTGTTTAACTGATTTTCCGTTTCCTTCCACTGTCTCCTCTCCCCTCTGCTTCCAGACTATAAGCCAGTGTAATTACAGTGCTTCCCCCAGAGTCTGGGGGCAGGTCACACACCCACCCTGGGCGTCAGGTTCCTCACCTGCAGTGGGAGAGAGCGTTGGACTAACGAGACTGAAACCCCTTTGAGTTTTAACTTTCTGTGGAGTGAACTTTAAAGCAAAGCACAGAAAGACTGACCAGACTGCTCATTTGGACTTATTTAAACAGGTGCAACAACTGTACAAAAACACCTCTCCTTAAAGAGGCTGGACCTGTTTTTGCTACTGGGAGGATTTGAAAAGGTCCCTTCGGCTGACACCCTGCTGCTCTCGCTGCTCTCTGATGCCCAGATCAGAACGGTGCTGCCACTCAGAAGTGCCTTAGGCTCCTGGAGAAGGAAGGCTGCAAGCATCGGCCACATGTGACGTTCCTTGTGATGTACGGGACTCATAGGGAGCTATATTTCGCCCAGGTGACACTCTCCCTAAGCAAAGAATGAGGAATAAAATCTTGTCTTGGTCTCGCCCTAAATACACTGCTCTGGTCACACTTGCAGATTTTTGTCATAGTCTCCTGGTTTTGACAAAATGGGATGATCACAGATTCATTTAGTATTATTCCAGGCCCCACTCCATTAGGCATTTTGGTGACAGGGAGGCATTGTGGAGACACAGTGGAAAAGTACAGGGTTGGAGCCAGATAGCCTTGGGTTCAAATCTCAGGTCTTCTGGCTATGACCTCATTGGGGCTGGGTTCCAGCCTACCCAGCAGGATTGTCCTGAAGATAAAGTGAGATGCCTCTGAAAGGCAATCAGTCTGGTGACTTTGGACAAGTAACTTTGTCTCCCTACTGTTCAATTTCCTCCTTTGGAAAACGAGAGATAATAAAGCTCACCTTGCATGAGACTAGGATTGCATACAGAGAGCTGAACGCGCCCAGTGCGGGGTGCGCAGCAGGAATCGGCAGAGGGCAGCTGATTCTAGCTCAGTCAGGCCCAGTGTGCTCCCAGACCTTCAGGGGCTCGTAATCTGATTGGAGATGTAGGAGGCACCAACACCAACCAAATGCTCAAATTGGGACACAGTATATGACTAGCTTTTCGAGGCACAGACACATGCTAGGTTTTGTTCAGCATAGAAAAGGTAAGATCTAGGACATGCTGAAGTGATTTGGCTCCACGGGGATGGGAAAGCTGAGCCTCGACGCGCCTTGAAGGGCCTTAAAGGATGGAAAATGAGATTCTAAAGGGAAAAGCAAAGATCACTTTCCAGGGAAGGGACTGCACCGGCAAAGGCAACAGAATGGGGATGCAGACGCAGCAGGGCCTTGGTGGGGACAGGTGGGAAGGAGTGAGGGTAAGTTGGATCAGGCTGTGGGAACCCGGACACGTGGGTCATCCACACGTAGCTGCAGGCACAATGGTAGGTGCTTTACAGTGGGCAGCTTCAGGAGATCAGTGGAGGCTGCTAATGATTGCAAACAACCCTGACTCCCAGGGACACTGCGTGCTGTCTTGGTGCGAACCTCACTTTATGTCCCCTCCTCTCTGATTTCAGAGAGGACTGCGGTTTCTCTCCACACTGGCTCAAGCAGTGTGCAGTCAATTTATAGTTTATAGGGACTTCCCGCACACCGGTATATGTTTTCCACTCTAGTCTCTGCTTTTTCCTACACCCACCCGGATTCCAAAGCAACGCTCACTTGCACGCCAAGTTCATAGTCTCTCCCTTTGTCACTCTCTTCTCCTTACAAAACATAAGGAAAAGTCACCTTTTTGATGCTTCTGTGAATTTTTAACAGAAAAGAGAGGAGAACCTCAAGAAAAAAATAATAATTCCAAGGGTGATTTCTGATTCAGTTTGCATTGAGAACAGTTGTTTCTAAAGGTAAACGTGGTAAACTAGTTTTTTCACATCTCAACTCTTGTTCATCAAAGTTTGAGTGGCCATGGGGTACAATCCCTTCTGTACGTTAAAAAGAAAAAAAGCTGCTTGAAGATTTTCTAAGGATGGCGACCTAGACTCTGGAATTCAGGCTTTCTTTATAAAGTAAGTTTCTGTTTGGTTTGGTTTTTTTTTTAAAAAGCAGAACTGTATAACAAGGGACTCGAGTCCTTAGGAAGGAAAGTAGGGATCATTTTTGGTCATTTTGGGAATTCTTTGGTTTGGAATTCTTGGTTTCCTATTGATTCATTAAACAGAAGACAGAACATCATCTCATTCAACTTTCCTGTCATCGCTAGGGTAGGAATTTCCCTGGGTTTTACAGATGAGAAGCTAAGAAGTTAGAGAGCTTGCGAGGGACCACCCAGCCCATAAGTGGGGACTCCAATGCCTAACTTTCCTTCACCAGCCACCTTAAGGAAAAGCCTTGTGTTCAGCTTGGTGTTGGGGAGAAGGGTGGCTGGACCCAGTGGTGGTGGGGGGCAGTAGGGGATTGGGGGGAGACCTGGAGTGGACAGAGAAGTAACCAACCTCTGTTCATGGCTTCCCATGTGCCCTGTAATGTGCTGAGAACCTGAGGCCCAGAACATTAGAGCACCTTTCCCAGGAGCACTGTGGCTGGGAGTTTGCGTGCCTAGAATTCATACCCAGGAATTCTGGAGTCCAAAGTCTCAGGAGACCAAGCTGCTTCTCTTATCAGTATGATCAGGACCTGTCAGGGGCTTTTTCTCACCTTTCTCCCATCTTTTTTTTTTTTTTTTTTCCCTGTAGGATTCCAAGTCCTCTTATCAGATATTTGTATCCTCCTATCTAGAAATTTCCATATGGTGTGTTACTCATTTGACTTTTGCTAACAAAATTTAGACCGTCATTTTGTTTTAAATCCACCCACATATTTTTCAAAACTACTAAAACATGGCTCATTATATTTTGCTGGAGTTTTGCTTAATCACAGAGCAACGCTGAAAACGAGCAGATAGCCCCAGCAAAACAAACCCTAATCTGCGTGGAGGTTCAAAGCCAGCAGCAACAGGCCATCCTCAAAAAAAAAACTGGCGTTGCTTCCTCTTTCTCTCTCTCCTTATTACTGTCTTTGTCAGATCCCGCTTGCTTTCAAAAGGTCGCCGATCTTAGGAAGGGATAAAGCTTGCAAAGTCTTGCTTTAATCATTGCAGTAATTAGCAAATTTGGACACCGCATTATCTTCCCCTCTTTATTGGAAGCACATTCAAGAACAGGCTTGTAGTTCATTTGCAGTTGTTCAGAGCCTCTCGGGAAAGCAAAGCCCGTTGCTTGCCAAACCGGATATTCACCTAGGTCTGAAGGGGCATGAGCTGCTGGAATCCTCCCTCAAGTCTGCAGTGATTTTCAGTTTATGTAACTAAGAAACACAGGTAGCCACCCCTCCAGACTAGGCGTAAGTCATGGTAGATGTGAATGTATTCAATAACTCAGCCGACTGTAAGGAGGAAAGGGGATTTGTTAACCACACTCAGAACAACAGAGGACAGAAACTTTCGCCAGTAACAGGTTCGGGGCAGCCCCCAGGCCTCCGAGGACTCTGGTTTGCCAGCCACACGGCAACCGCTCAGTTCCTCCAACTTTTTACCTGGGCATGAGCTGGTGGGGTCTTGTCCCCCTCACACTCTCCACTGTTTCTCTCCTTCAATCCCCAATCAAGCCTAGGAGCTCCCTCCTTCTCGTCTCTGATGTGTGAGTCCAGGGCGGTGCCGTTAACCATGTCTTCTTCAGAAAGGTCCCACCGTCAGTTGCCGTTGGGTCAGAAGACTCTTCCGTCTTCCATCTGCTTCTCTGACGGCTCGTTCTTTCTCCGCTTGGATTTTTCTTCTTCTCCACCTTTCTTAGTTACGTTCCCCAAGGTCTTACGCTCATCCTCTTCTGGTTTCTCTTTGTTTCCCTCTTTATATTGTCTCTGCCCACCCCTGCCCATCCAGAGCCCCATGACTAATGGTTGTTCACCAACAGTGTCTCCTCCAAGACCCAGTCTGCGTTTCCAATATCTCCGGGGAGGAAAATTATCAGGAACTGACTTGTCCCACACTGAACTCCTATTATCCTCCTTAAACCCAGCTACTTCTTCTGAGTTTAGGTTCCTAACAATGGCATCCTCATTGCCCCACCTCTGCAGCTTTAAGCTCCTTCTTTGCTCTGCATCCAATCCAGCGCAAGCCCCAGGTCCTACCTGTTGAGTGTATCTTGGACATGTGCCTCCCTTGTCTGTTCCCATGGCCACCACACAAGTCTAGATCCTCATTCCTCTTATTCAGCCTCGCAAAGTACCCTTCTGATTGGTCGTTCAGCCATCACTGCCAGGCTGACGTGTCTGAAGTGCAGCTCCGACCCCCCAAAAGTCAAAACCTTCAGTGACTCCTCATTGTAGTCCTTCCCGAGCAGCCTGCTGTCGAGTACCGCCTCCCCCAGCAGAGCAGGTGAGGATGTGGCCTCTCGAGGTGAATGCTCTTGCTTCAAAGGACAGCTTCAACCCTTCAGAAGCCTGTGATGGTAGCCAGATACTTAAGCCCTGCACCCTGCTTTCCTCATCTCTAAAGAAGTGAGTAATGGACCTACCTGGGTGAGGATGAAGCAGCACTCAGAACTGTGCCCTCTGTGAGGCTGTCCCCCTCGTCCTCACTGCATCGTCACTGTCCCATGCCTTCCTGAGTCCTGTGCACACCACCAGCCTCCCTGCACCCTCCCACCGTGTCCCTTGCCTCATGTCACTCTCCTGACTCCCATGGCCTCCCCTCCCCATCCCGACTCCTGCAGGCCTCTCATTCTCCGACGCTCCTTCAGTGCCCCAGCGCCTCTTCCAACTGTCCCAGAGAGATCTGGTCCTTCCCTTGGACTTCCCAAGACCTTTGTTAGGGCCCCTCATGTCATTTTCATCACATGTTGCTGAGAACATGCCCCGTCTTGTGCTTCCGTTTTTGTTTTTTTTTTTTTTCTTCCTATTTCTCCACCTCTGTTCATATCCACACCTCTTCCCAGCAGCTGCCTGGAGGTTCCTTGAGGTCCAGGACTGAGTCTTCTCCACGCATATCTTCTGCATAGACAGAAGACTGCCCAGCCTCCTGCAGAGCAAGCCCACGGCATGAATCTACTTGGTGAAGATCGCTGAGGGTCAAAGCCTAACTATCCCAAATCTGAATGAGAATTGATTCAAAAAACTCATTAAATATACATTTCTACCAACCGCAAGCCTTGCAAGTCAGACCATTCCTTCAGATCCAGAAAGCTAAACAGTGCTGTACAGAAAGCATAGTTGAGAGAACATTCCCGGGATATTGGACTAGACAAGGTAATATCCACAATTATAAAATTCATGTTTAAACATACATACCCTCATGCAGCCTTAGACGCTGAAATGCCATGACTGGCACAGGCCGCTCCCAGCTGGAATGAAATGCATTTGATTGTAATCACAGAAAAGTGGCTCTGATAAGTTTTAGTCCTATAATATTTCATCTTTCAAATGGGAAAATCTTAGAAAATTCTTTTCAACTTAAAATTTAAAACACATTGAGGGCCACATCCCTTCATTGCCACAGGTATGCTAACACAACCCAGATCCAAACAGAGCATTCAGAGGGGACGAAAATCACACTAATTTTGTTGCCTTCTGGATTTGCCATCCAGTGGATCCAATCACTCATTTCCACCCCAAAGTTGCAGTGTAGTCTCCCTTTCCTTTCTTTCTCTTGTTTTCTTCCCCAGGATCAAACTTCCAGCCCACACTCCCACACTGAACCTGCTGGGTCTGTGTTTACTTTTCTGTTTTATTTCACGTTTCATCATTTTCTTCCCAAAATACCCTACATGTTTCCTATTTTTCCTCCATCAGGTTTACACAACTACTATATCATAAGCACATGGTTCCCTGTTTCTTCTCACTTCTTAATAAGATGTCTCTCCCCTTAACAACCCCAATTACACAATCCTAGCAGCACCAAGGGAGAAAACACGCCAGTCAGTAGTTTTCAGATAAATGTATTTTCAAGACACTTCAGATGAAAAGCTCTATGCTGTGTGTTTGCAGGATGGGATAGCTGTAGGTTCGTGGTGCAAGTGAAGATGTAATTATAGCAAAAATTATGCCTTTCGTGTCAGTGCGTGTGGATTCAATAAATATCGCCTGAGGAATTCCTGGAGCCAAGCAATGGATTCACAGAGAAAGAATTAGGGGAAGTCTCCATTGTCAAAGAGTTTGCAGCTCTGTAGAGGAATAGGACAAACAAGCAGCAGGCTCCTGTAAAGCAAGGCCCAGCAGGGTGAACCAGCTATAGCCAGGAACCGACAGGGAACTCCACAGAGAGCTCCCAACCAGGCTGGGTGGGCCAGAGACTATTCCCTCATGTGGGTGCTGGACCTGAGTCTCAGCCAGTGGAGAATGTTTATAACTTCAGCATAAACAATTAAATTATACACATAGTGGTGTAAAAAGTAAAATGAAATAAAAATACTCATAGAGGAGATGGACATTGCCTTGCAAAAGAGCCGCAAAATACGGTGCATGTAAAACTATGTTCCATGAGTGCGTAATCGATTCCCAGGTTTGACTAGGAAGCGCATTTAATTTTGAAGTCACAAGCGAGATTCTGTCGCTGCAGATCTGTGTACATTTAATTGTGGTTTTTAGAGGTAGATAAAACTTCTGTAAGCAAACGATTTAATCAGATGGCCTCTTTTTTTGGCTTACTCATTTTTCTTTTCTATCAACGTTTATTTCATGTTGTATTTGGTGTCTGTGTGTGCATGGGTGCATGTGTGTGTCTTTGCAAATTCACTTAAATCCTTTTGGGAATAAAGAAACAAAGGGATCAAAAGTAAAAAAAAGAATGCTTTGAGGCTGACTTTAGGTGGCCGGTTTGCAGTCAGGCTGGCCAGTCCCCTGAAGGGGTGGCTCAGCTCCCAATGGTACAACTTACACGTGAGTGGAACAAACATCACACATGTTCTTTCCTGGATCACGTGACACCTTGCCACCCCGCGCCCATCACAGCTGCCCAAAGCATCCCCAGTGGGGTTCTATGAGCCATTAGTCAGAGGGTGGGTGACTGATGGTTTGTAGGGGTGGGAGACAGTCCTGGGGTCCAAAATGAAAGCACAACTCGGATTCAAACTTAGAGAACATCTTTGCTGCATGTCTGCTTGGGTTTTTTAACAGGTTAACAATTGCTATGAAGTTTAAAGCAGGGCCTACAGATGATGAAGGATTTTCTGAGCCCATCTGAGTGCAGACCTTCTTATTCCTTGCTGAGTGAGAGTTACCAGGACCTTCCTCGGGACTCTACTCACCAGCAGAACCTCCCAGGATAGACAAGGGTTTGCTGTCAAACTGGACTGTGTTTCAGGACTCTCCCTCCTGCCTTCGGACTAGGGGAATCACTCCTGCCCCCGGAGCCCTGAGACAGGAAGTATAGAGCCAGCATCTGAGGGCCTCCTCCCTGATCCCAGAATACTGAGTGCTGAGGGCACTGGAGTGGAGACCCCCCCAGGTCTTTGGAGGTCCTCAAAGACCTCCCCAAAGCAGCTCTGCCCTGCCTGGGAGAACCAGCCTTCTTTTCTCCACAGGGGCCAGGAGCTGGAACCCTGAGTGTTTCTTGATCAGATTATCACAGCATTCTTGTTGACAAGAGTCAAGTCATGAAACATATTTAACTTTTGTTTTTAAAGGAATGATGTTAAAATGTCAACATGACTATGAAAACACTTTTTATTAACACTGTATAGAGGACAACTTTTTTGTACACTTAAATATGGACCTTAGGTAAAAATTATAGATTAGAAATGTATTAAATAAGATGTTGAAACTAAAGCACCGTTGTATTATGACATTGTTGACACTGAAGTATTCTTTCTACACCTACACGGTCAATTTCATTATTAGTATTGATTCCAGCTAACTACACACCCATAACGCCTTTGTCACTCTCATGTATATGTCTGTATGTAATGTGGTGTCTGTTTATAAATTACGTCCACACACTTCTGAAAATAAAGAAGACAGGGCACGTTTCCATTCCTTAGTATTTAGAGCATGCTAGGCACACGCAGCCAGATACTCCAGGGTTCATATATTTTCTTTAACTTCTAGCAAGTATGTGGGAATGGTGTTGGTAGGAAGAGTAGAGATGATGTCAAATCTTGTGACTTTTCAAAGCTAAGGATAAACTTTTCAAATTTGTTCTCAAAAGGTAGGAATGGGATAACTTAGGATGTAAGAGAGCAAGATTCAGGGAGCCGACCTTGTATTCTTTGGCAAAGAGGCCTACGACAGAGCAAGACAGCAAGCTCCAAATATTTCAAAATGTAAACATCATTGAGGGAGAACATTATTTGGCCTGGTAGGCATGGGTTTAGCAAGCATTCATACCAAGAAATGCCACAGTTAACCACTACTGGAAGTCGGAAACAGCATTAATAGAAACTGAGGGAAGAAGAGGGGTCCCTTGCCAGATGCACAAATATGTAACTGGGTCAAACCCTCAAGTCTGCTAAGGAAGTCACATATTATCGATGTATTCAACATCGTTGTGGGTTCTATTAATAGTTGCACAAACAGCATGATGTTCTTTGGGTTTTAAGTTGAGGGCTTTCCAAGTGGAAAAAGTGCACTTTTCATCTCAGTATCCACATACTCTGCTGTAGCAAGAACAGTTTTGATAGCATCTCACCCTTGGGCTGAGATAAGACCTAAAGGTTCAGCCGCAGTGCAAGGATCTACCTTTCCCGGCAACGTAGCGGTGAGTTCAAGATATCACCCAGATCAATTTTCCATATGTCACTGATAATTAGATCTGCATAAGCATGATTACTTGGCATTTTTTGTTTATAATTTCTCAGAGTTACTGAGAGGGCAGCCAGCAGCTAAAATTTACATAAATTATTAATAATTCAACCATTCATCCAAGAAATAATTATAGGGCCTTGGCTATGTATGACACAGAGTGGCTTTATCATAAAGTTAATGGAACTGCAGCTTCAGGGCTCCCTACTTGCAGAGACCCTCTGCAAAGTCTTGTACCTAATTTTACCGTCATGACTTTGCATTCATTTTCCTTTAAAAAGG
The DNA here is from genome assembly GCA_963574885.1 of Lepilemur ruficaudatus. Taxonomy (NCBI): domain Eukaryota; kingdom Metazoa; phylum Chordata; class Mammalia; order Primates; family Lepilemuridae; genus Lepilemur; species Lepilemur ruficaudatus. The sequence goes on from CAUYRT010011487.1 coordinate 26,778, forward strand.
CCCTCAAGTGGTAAAATCTTAAAACTCCATAAAATCTTGAACAACCTCTCATACCCGCACTGGAGAAAATGCACAGGAATCCCATAGGCGCCAGCCCGACACCAGGGCAGCTGCCACTGGAGCAGGATGTGAGTGAAACCCAAACCAGGGCCACCTGGGTCCTCAGAGCAGCCGGGGATTGGATTTCCTCCAGCACTGTTCCTTCTCTGCGACCCCTCTGTGCTTTCTGTGGCTGGGCGGTGACTCTGAGGACTAGTGTGATCTGTCACTCCATGGACATGGGTGGGCTCAGGGTGTCATTCATTCTGAGCTCCCAACCCTGAGTGAGGGTGAGACCTCTGACCCGCCCACTGCAGAAGGGACCACTTGCTTTGTGCTGTGTGGATCGCTGTACGTCCACATAGCTCTGAATTTGAGTGCAGGGTCGTGGGGAAGAACCGAACAAAGCCTGGCTTATTCTGCTGCTAATTCCTTCCACTGACGCCTCGTTACCTCCCCAGTCCCGAGGTGGCACAGACACGCTCTTCCGCTCTGTATGAAACGAAATCGGGTGGTTGGCACGTGTGTGTCTTTGTACCAAAAATCAACACCTTGCCCTTCTTCCTGTGTGTCTTCTGATGTGAGCATGATCGGATGACCTGATTCAGCTTTGTATTGCAACTCAAATATCTGGAATTCTGTGCTCTAGAACATTAGGTGTAGCAGCACAGACTGTATTGGGGAATGAGGCCATGTGTGGACGCCTAGAGTCAGGCTGGACTGTGGGGACTGTTGGCCCATTGGTCTCTTCTCCAGTAAAGGCATGATGGCCATGGAGGGAAATGCAGGTACCCAGGCTCCTCCTGGAGTGCTGATCTTTTCGTTATGAAAAGCACACTCACGTTTTTGACTAAAAGCCCCCTGGGAAGGCGGTGGAATTCACCGTGTGGACTCCAGCTGCGTTACACGGTGGAGATCCCCTCACCGGCATCTCAGTTAATCCAGAGAGCATTCTGCAGAGGCGACATCTGTCAAGTTCAACCTTCCCACCTTGGCTTTTATCGGAAATGTCGGTTCTCTCATTTTTTTTCTTTCAACAGATTAACACTTAATAAATAAAATTTCTTTCTCAGAACCGTTATTTATAAAGTATAACTTATTTCCTCGCCCTCTATGTCCTCAATTCTTCCTTTAAAGGTGGGAGCAGGTTCCCTTTGTTCCCTTAGGGAAGATTTGGCACTTCTGGGGCTGCTGCCTCTGAAGCTACTTCCTGGTCACGCTGTTCCTTTACCTGTCTGCGACACTGGCATCAGGAAGCTACCTAGGCCTCAGCAAATAGCCAGGTATGTTGTGTCAAGCGTGTGTCCTTTCAGGGCACTGCATCCTCAAGGGGCGCAGAGCAAGGCCTGTGCTTGGTTCACGTTGCTCTTCTGCTGTCCCAGTACCCAGCCCTGCCTGGCCTCCCACCCCTGCCCAGCGGCACCCAAAGCCCACTGCCAAGGTGGCTCTTACGAGGCAAAGGTGAAGGGTGGGCAAGAAGGGAGGAGAGAGAACAGCCTGTGTCTGATTTGCACTTGCCCGTTAATAAGCAACACATTCTTTCTTCTTTGCAAACATAAAAGCTAACATTAACTCTCACAGTAGCTTTCTGACTATTTTTGCAGCACAGTTATTTTTACTCAAAAGAAGAATTAAAACAACGCATTTGGAGCTATGTGATTTACTCTGGTGTGAAGCGCTTGAGTTGTTGCAGGGGAGAAACAGTAGCTGTGTCACTTATACATGAAAGCCTGAAGGAAATGATGGGGAGGTTTCATACACCCTCACAGGCATTCCTAGGGGCCAGCCGGTCACAGCTCCACCGCGCTTACGGCTCCTTCTCTGCGCTGTTACTTTGGCTCTAGGATTCTGATGCATCCACAACGCAAATGCATCGTCAAAGCGACCCTGGACTCAGAAGCAGCCTATGCAAACAAGCCAGTGGGCTGCTCCGGGTCTCTGAACAGATGAGAGGGGATTGGAAAGGAAAAGATGTTGCAAGTATTTGACATTTACTGATTGAGTCTGAAAAACTCTCCATTCAGTGCCTAAAGCCACATATTGGTGGGTTTTCCTGTACCAAGTATGTTGTCGTCATTCAGGTATATAATTACACACGCACACACACACACACACACACACACACACACACACAACCCCAAATAAGAAAGTGCAGCCCCGTCAAGATTCCCTCAGTGCAGAGCAGCGGGGCTGTGCTCAGCCCGGGGAAGCAGCCAGGGAACTGCTTTTGTTGGCTCCCAGGGCTGCTGGCGTGTGGGGCCTGGGGTCTCGCTCCCTTTCCCCCCAAAATCCTGGCTGTCGGCACCAGTTAGAGGTGTGAGGAGAGGAAATTGGGGAAATAGCACTTTCTGTAAAATGACCACAACTGTTGGTGGGAAGGAGTAGAGAGAGGGAGGGGGGACTTTCCTGAAACGTGCTTTCTTCAAGCAAGCAGAGTCACAAAATCCAACTAAGCCTCTTTCTCTAAGACCCCAAAACTACTTACGCATTTATTTACTGTGATGAAGGAATGTCTGTTCTGTTATTTGAGTATCACTTCTGAGATGAGACTACTGGCCATTTGGTTAAACTCTTTTGCTTTCCAGCCTTTTGTGAAGACCAGTCATCCACCCTCCGGCCGCTGCCCGGACGGTCATTTGTTATATTCACAACTAGGGAAGGAGAAAAACTGCAAGAAAATACCCCCCACCCCAGGAAGATGTGGGGAGAACAGCACTCAGGGAGCCATGTGTGAGGTAAGCACTTACTTAATTATTCCACGGGAAGTCTCCCCGATACTGTGTTTACTTTTCACAAACTGATGGCATTTAAAACCCTATTATCGTTTTATGTGACATTTTTCTTTTGATTTTTAGGACAACTTTAAATTGGAGAGAATGTATCACCTAAGGCTATTACTGACTGTTATACATTTGTTTAAACATTCACCAGAGCACAGAGTGGGTAGGATCTTGGATAACAGTTGATTATGCGCGAGTATGAGAGGGTGTGTGTGTGTGTGTGTGTGTGTGTGTGCGTGATTTTGAGGTTGCAGAAAAAGAACTTTGAGAACCATTTAAATTTTTTTTCAAATTCCTTCCTATCAGTCAAGGGGCAAAAAGATTAAGATATGTTCAGATAAAAAAAAAAACACTAAACATTGGAATTTAGTGGTATGGATTTTGGTCTTCAGTTTTCCAAAGTTTAAATACCACATTTGTTGTAAATTTTCTAATCCGTGACTTAAAGAAATTGTGAGGTCAAGAAACGTCTATTGAACGACAAATTCTTACTTCCTTCAGGACACTAAATGCGGACGTGCAGAGGGGAGGTAGGCTTTACGGGAAGAGAGTGGAAATGTCACCCAGCGCCACATTTATTACCTGAGGAGAGCCTACACTCACATGAAACAACACAGATTGTGAAAAGCATTATCCACGGGTTGTGAACAAGGTTCACAATGTTTCCAGAGTCAGAATTGTTTATATTCCTTATACCTACCATAGAAAACTTACATAACATTTTTCTCATAAGGATAGGTAACAGATTTTAAATTATTCCGGCGAGCTTTCACCTTATGGCAACCTAAACTGATTTCTCTACCGGCAAAGGAAAATAACTGCTGGAGAATTAGCCAAAAACTATATAATCACTGAAAATCAATGACAAACTTGCTCTGACAGGCACTGAGAAAGAAAAACACTTTTGAAGAGAAGTCAGAGCAATCCTTCCCCCGCAGTCTAGATCCCTTCTACCCACAGCAAACAAGACAACATCTGGATATTGTTTCTCAGCCAAGAATAAAACACTTTTTTTTTTTTTGCCCCATCATTAAGTAAAAACTCATTTTCCACATGCAAACAGCACTTGTAAATTCCCCCAGATAAGCTTGGACGTCTTGAATGATTTAAGTCAGTTTTAAAAGAATCACGACTCTTTTCATTACCTTTACGAACAAAGTTTTTCAAAAAAACCTCCAGCAGGCGCCACGCTCCAGCGCTGATACAAGCACATACCTCTTACCTGCAGAGACCGGTGAACGCAGACGCCCGGCTAGATGTGAGGCTATGACAAGGCAGCGAAGTGCTCAGTCCATGCAGGTTGCCCTGGGAGAGAGAGGTGCTCGGAGTTTCTCAAAATGAAGCAAGCGCTCGGGCTGTTCACTGTCAGTCAAAAACAAGTTGGTACAAGTTTGAGTTGGAATTACCTGAAGGAACTGAAGACAGAAAGAAAGAGATTGGGAGAGATTGTGTGGAGGAGGGAGGGACGGAGAAGGAGGGAGGGAGGCAAGGAGAGAAAGTGAGAGAGAGAGAGAGAGAGAGAGAGAGAGAGAGAGAGAGAGAGAGAGAGAAAGAGAGAGAGAGAGAGAAGGAATCTGAGAAAAGAGCCCATAATGTCAGCAGCGTGTCTCAAGGACTCAGGGAAATCTACAGACCAGCACAGGGTTCTGATGGGCGCCCAGTCCTGAGCTCGCCAAACACCTGTAGAAAAGAAAACTGATGCCCTTTTAAAAAATGCCAGTTAATCTTTGAAGAAACTTTGGCCACTCTTATCAAAGCCTTTTTAAGATCCCTTTGCCTAAGTAAACTACAGATGAATAACCAGATCACCTTTCCTAACCAGCTCGCGTTACCCTGCGTTCTCCCTCCCCGGCCCAACATGCCAGCAGGACTCCCTGCCTTCCGGAGAACCGGGACGAGCCCATACTGGCCATACCCATGTCAAATATACCTGAGCAAAATGTCAGAGGGAAACTCCTGATTTTAGCTCAACCCTGTTATGACAGGGTTGATTTTTTTTTTTTTTTAACCACCTCTCTTCTCACTGATGGGAAAACGTAAAGAAGTTGGATGGATATGGCTAAAACTGAGTTCTTTTGGGTCGTGGAAATTGGGCTTGGGGTTACATGTTGGAATCCGGGTTCCAGCATTCTTGTACAGAGTCTGGCGTTTTTATGAGAAATGGTCAGAATTCCATCCTTGAAGCAGACGTCTAAGGGGAGATCGTTCAGCCTCTGGAACCGAAGGCAATGAGCTTCTTTTAGGAATGTGGTCGTGTGTCCTTCCTAGGCCAGGTGATCTTGCAGCCACCATGTCAAGGGGGCCAGCCTGGGGCTCAGAGTGAGTGGGGCCCTGGTCAGTACTAGCAGACAGGATGCGTTTCCCACAGGAGCTTCCCCTAACGGGAGCCCCTGCATGGGTCCGAAGGCAATGCGTGGAAAAGCAAAGGCTCTCTGTCAAAAAGGAGATGATGATACATTCACGTGTCCCTGCAGAGGCACCGCGGCAAGGCCAGGCCGCTGCATCTGGTTTAAATTGGAGGGGACAGGGTGAGGAGTGAGTGCCTTGCTTTTGTTGGAGACAAGTGATACTTCCTCTCCCCTGAGTTCTGGGCTCCACTTTTCACCCTGGGTGCAGCTGCTGCTGTTCTGGGGGCTTGAACTAAGTGGAGACATGATGGGGTGAGGTGTTATTCTGCTTTTGGAGGGGAATAGCTGAGACCTCCCTACTTTCTCCTCCCCCTCTCTCCTGACTCAAAGCACAGGGTATAAATCATTCCATTTCCGTTTCCTGAGTGGGAATCGTACACCTTGTTCTCTTTCCCTTCTGTCCCCTTCTTTCCTTGAGAGCAAGGGGCTCCTTTTCAGCCTGGGAGTGTCAGTGGTGGCTCCTGAGAGAAGACACGGGGCCCCCAGGGGCTTAGGAGGTGGAGAATGAAGAAGCCACGCAAGGCCTGGACTTCTTAAAGCTGGAGCCATCTTACTCCAGCAGTCTAGAATCAGATAGACCGCATGCGAGGATGTTATAAAACAGGTAAACACGGAGGTGAGGGGCAACAAAAGAGGGAAAGCTCGACATTAAAGGCCATGGCTATATCCCACCTTAGATGGGTGGCACGGGCTGTTTCCCCAGCCTGGGATGGTCCCCTCAGATCTGCATTCATGGGCCTGACTCATCGTTGAGGTCTTAGCCTAAACGGTACCTCTCCAGAGAGGGGTCTCTTCTGACATGGTCCCAATTCAACTCTGTGCCCCAAGACACCCTTTTGTCGTGTACGTCACTTGGTACTGTTGTTCACCACCTGTGTTACATTTCAGAGCTCAGCCGCGCCTGTCGTGTTCAGCAAACATCCTCCCAGCGACACGGGGCACATCACGGTCCCTCCAAGAATATGTTTGTCAACATACAAAAAACTATAAATGGAGGATATTATTTGTTAAAATTGACCTTTATCTTCTTATATTTAATGAGTATTTTCAGCCTTGGTTTTATTTAATAAACTTCACTTAGTAAACATTTGGATTCTCTCTCTCAATTTACGAAGCTCTTTCGGAAACATTAGTAATCTGATGGTCAGACCACAATGTAGGCACAATCGGTCTTGTTTTAAAGGCAAAGGAAGGGAAGCCAAAGAAGGTAAGTGCTTTGCTCGACGTCACCAGGCTGCAAAGAGTGACCTGAAGCTCAGACCCACTCTCTCCATTTCAGTCCATGCATTTTCCATCATTGTCGGTTTTTCTCGAGTTTGTCGGTTGTGGGCATACACATGAATGTGTAGATTCCTTGGAGCAGCAAGCAACACACTGCATGAATTATAGTCGTAGCTTAATACTCCGGCGAGTTTCAGTTCTTGCACGACCACGCACAGTAGAGCTGCTATATAGTCTTAAAGACGACGAGAGAAGAAAATGAGTCCAAAGTAGTACGAGTACATTTTAAAATTACATGCTGAGACAATGTCCTTATGAGATAATATCTTGGTGCTGTTTACCTGCTTTAGTTATTTTCATTTGGTGGTATGTCAACAATTAAATCTTGAGGTTACAAATCTGACAGAATTCTGAAAAGGAGGTGAGTCAGTATAAACGTCTGATTGAAGGGTTGGGAGGCAAGTGGGAAAATTCTAGATTAAGCAGCTGTGAGACTTCGGTCACAGGGGATAGACTTTGTTCTGCATGTTTTAATAATTGAATGATCTGTCTAGGTATTTCTGGAAATTTCCAAGGAAATAGGACAAACTATTAATACTGACACCAGATCTCCCTCCCAGCCAGAGAGTGAAATCTGCTCCATAACCCGGCTCTGAGGGGTAGGGAGGGGAATTTACTATATAAGATTACCTGAAATAACATGACTAATCTTTTCGTAACTGGAGATGGCTAATGTTACTGATTTTTTAGCCTAAAATAAAAATAAATATGATTGACTATTCAGTAACAGTAAATCATGTAATAACGTTTCTTTCTTTTTCCTCAGTTAATTGAGAGCAAGATTCTTACATGTCAATTTGAATAAAATACACATGCAAAGTCTCTATTTGTATCCAAAGTTCTGAAAAGACACCTGAATATTGTGCAGAAAGTTCATAAGAACCAACTTTTTCAAGAGAGCCATTTCCCAATTTCCAAAAAAAAAAAAAAATGCTGTAGAACTTCCAATTTTCATCTTGGCTTGAATCAAGACATAAAAAAACCTTGAAGTGTGACAAGAGAAAAAATTACATTTTTACCTTTGAATCAATTCTATTTAGGTTGGGTTAGATACGGAGCTATTTACGGAAGTTTACGTCAGTTCTTAAAACTTCACCGGAGTCTCCTACGACTCCACCGGCTTAAAGGCCCCTCCACAGGCTCAGCACGACATGGCCGGCTGCCCCCAGGTTGCGTCCACCACCCCCACGAGGCATTTGAAATGTTCCCAGGGAATGCAGATGAGCGTGGGGAACAAGGTGTGCCCACGTCCATCCTTCCAGCACTCTGCAGGCCAGAGCCGAGGACCTGCTCACTCTGGCCTTTCTAGCAAGAAGCGTTAGGAAGCCACAAAACTAGAATTTCGTCTTGGGGTAGGTTCTCTGGAAGCAGATGTTGAGACAAGGAGCCATGTGCAGGTTATTATAGACGTGCTCCTGGAAAAAACCCAAAGGGGTAGGCAGGGGAAGCATGTCAGGGGAGGGAAGAAGCCAGGGAACACTTTCAGGACAAGGCCCAGTCCCTGCCTGACCCTGGAGGCAGTTCTGGGGTGAAAATGGCAGCCTAGGTAAGGGAGCTGGGCTTTCATGATCCTGCCTCTGGCTTTGGTTGGGAGTGGAAGGGGAGAAGGGTCATGCAGTTTCTCTAGGGCACTAGCTTCCTGTGTCTGCAACGGAAGAGGCTCGCACAGCCTTCCGCAAGCTCAGGAAGATGGTGCAGGGCTGCCGGCCGTTAGGACTAGTGCACACCTGGAAGCATCCGATGGGCACATGGAGCAGTGAGGGGGTTTCGGGGGGAACTGGACAGACCACCAAGAGCATCGGCTACAATCGCTTATCCTGTAGATGCTGGAATGGTTTCCTGGCCACAGTACAGGCACAGGTGCTACCTCTTATCATGGCCCCTGACCCCTTGACCTTCCCCACCCTCCTCCTCCACCCCATTAGGTCCCACTCCAACTAAAATTGTGAATCACAGCACTACAATTTGGAATTCAGTTTAAGGTGTACCTGATTTTATTGTGCACATGTTCTTTTACCAACAGGACCCTAGCAGGGCTTTCTTGTCCCTCACAGAACCCTTTGTTATTGATACCATGTCAATTTAGTTTGATTAGTAACTAAATCAATCGGTGGCTTCTCTTTGCCTTCTCTTCGCTGGGTTACAAAGACACCCCCTCCCCGGTCCCTGCCCTGTTGCAAATCACAGTTCAGCGGAAAGGTGGATGAATAGCTGATCCTGATGAAGTGTGCTCAGTGCCATAGGAGGAAACACTCTAGAAGCCACAGCAAAGGGAATAAACTGAGCCCAGCGGTTGGAAGGTTGGCTTCCAGAGGAGAAAACAATGGCGTGCAACCTGCAGGATTCCCAAAGTGGAGACAAAGAAGGGTTGTAGACATTCCAGGAAAAAAGCACAGAGCAAATAATTAAAGCTTGTTTAAGTAAAGAATAAAAGAGCCAGAGATCTGACCTTGGGGATGACCTCACAGGGTAGCTCTAACCTTAGCCTCACAGAGTTCAAACAGCAAGAATCACGAGAAAAATGGCTTTGGTTATAGAATCAGCTGTCTGCCCTTATCCCCTGGGAGGAGCAATCGGTACAGAGAGCAACCTCCAGCCCCCCCACCCCCGGGGGCTCCCCATCTTACCACCACCATCCTCAACACACAGAATTCCTTCTCAGGAAGACACTGAGGCTATTTTAGGGCTCGCTCACTCTCCTTGAATGAGAAGGCACAAAAATTATCCAAAAATGCAAGATTAACTTCATAAAAACGTTACCTCCAAGTTATTCTTCTGTAGGGCAACAAACCATTCCAGCTCCCCTGACAGCCCTGCACGCCGACAGTCCTGCGTCCTAGGGGGTCCCTCAGCTCCAGGCACACTGCGACAGCTGGTCACCCCATTCCCCTCTGTGTCCTCAGCTCTTTTGTAGTCAGCTGTTAAATGTTAAAAAGTTAGTTTGAGAAAGAAAGTGTCAATGCCAGCTTGATATCCTAATTTGTCAACACTGCGTGAGCACTTTTGGGAGGATAACTGTAAAATCTGACTTTGTCAAAAGGGGAAGTGTATACTTAAAAAGTTAGACGCACACCATGCCTGCCTCTCTGTACAGGGGTATCCTTTAAACTTCTGCTGGAGTTGCTTGGTCATTCTAGGTCGTTATGGGCAGTGGGACTTCAGAGGCAGGAAATTGCAAAGCACCGGCTGATGTTAACCCAGTGGTGATCCGGTTTCCTCTTGCCTTATTCAAATTGGACTTTATTGCTTTATTGTTGGTGGTGCAACCTTACACCACATGCTAAAGACACACAGTTTGTTCCTGGTTCACGTCAGACACGCGTTGGCTGAGTGAATTGTTGTGTGGCAGTTCCCGTCAAAGGAGGGTGTATGACAAAGACTGTTTTTCACTGTTGACAGCACGGGCTGACAAATAAATACGGCAGTATCTGCAGGGTAGAGTTACGATCTCCAGCCCATGCAACTGAGTGATCCCTCCTGCCTTCGAAAGCCTCACTGGACCGTTCACCTGGCCACGTGTGCCAGCCTGCGTTAACTCACCTCTTCTGCTGCTGCTTTACTGCTGTTTGACTCTGAATCAACTACACGGGTAGGCTCCTGGGCCAGACAGTGAGATCTCTGTGGGCGGGGACCCCATCTCCACCAGACGGCCAGACAGTGTCGTACACCAATAGATTGGTCCTGAGCCTAACACTCCAAGAGCCACTTCACAATACTGAAAATAGACTATTACACAAAATGCAGTGATCACCTTGAAGAATTTCGAAGATCAGCTGGGGAAGAGAAAAGTAGTGACTCATTCTACATTTTGCCATTTTCATATTTTAGCAATTGGTGCTTGGTTGTTAACAAACCACATATGTTAGCTTAAAAAAAATCGCCTGGCAATGGGGTGTCTCTCTTTTTGGGTTGGCGATATCAGTGGACAGGCCACGTGTTTGATTCTACCTGCTGGACACAGGCACTGTCCTTCCTCACCAAGTTCCATCGAACTGTCCAAGGAACACTTCCTATAGGTCTCTCCTGTTCTGATATTTCTTGCCATGATATTTTGATTCCTGAGCATAGACAGGGCCCAAGTTCAGTTCAGGTTCCGCTCCTGAGCTCCTGGCCTCTGGCAGAGCCCCCTGGGTGGGCACTGTGTGTTCTCCCGCCCTCTGTTTGGTTTAGCATGTAGTGATACTATTGCACTGCGACTCCCTCGTTTGTAACCTTGTAAATCACTTCCTATGAATTCACATAGCTCCCACCTCTGATAACCGCATGGAAGCATGCCGTTCAATCCTGGTTCTGCATCAACACCCCTACTTCCACACGGCATAAATGCAGGACAGCCTAGTGGAAGTGTCAGGACTCATCCTGGGTCTCTACCAGCAGGAGAACTGGGTGAGCAACTATGTTATTTTGCTTTGGGAGCTTTCCCACTGCACAGTTGTACCTTTTGCCAAATATTCTAGTTATTATGGAAAAACTGAGCAATGCGAACTGGTTAAATCACGTAAAGGGAAAGATCTCACCGAGATGTCATGATACGGAAAGGACTTCACCCCGAAGGGCTGGGAGCAGGGCGGGAAAGGGGGGTCTTAAACCCTCAACCGTAAATCCAACTATTCCTTATCCTAGCAGTGGCAGGTGCTCGTTCAGCAAATATTGCCTAGAGAAGCCACAACAAATGTATTAAACAAACACGGACTCGAAGAGAAGGCTGACAGTCATCTTGCTCTAGACGTGCAGAGAGCGTGGAGGCGCCAGCTGAACAAAGAGATGATAAGGAATGCCTGATAAGAGGGTATTGTTTTTTCTTATTGTTCTTCTCCTTGACTGTGTGACCTGAAAATAAAAGCCAGAGAGTTATAAATGAGCCAAGGTCAGGCTCCTGAAATCGAAGTCACACAGGGCTGATTTCCTTGGTGTTTGACAACATCTGTGCAGACTGGCAGTGGAGTGACTGTATTTTCTTTACTCCCTCATTGACAAATATTCCTGGGGTCATTTCACCTTCACGCATTTATTCTTGATCACACGCTGGGGAATATTTTCTCTCTGTCATTCATTCAGTTCCGCTGCCTTTGGTTTGCCGTTGTGGTCACCCTAACCCAGAGCGAGAGCTGAGCTAGGACGTGCTCTTGTTCCAACGGCTTTCCCTGGGAAACTTCCACCAGCCACTGAAAACTTGCCTCTGCTCACTGCCCCTTTGACATCTGTGTGTATTTAGTAGGCAACAGTAATTCCCAAGGTGCAGGCTTACGGTTTATCAATCAGTAAATAATACGTGTCTCCTAGTGAAGCACGCACACCAGCAAGGGTGCTTGGATTGTCACTTCAGACACGCACTGTGACTTCTTGGGCAAACATCATTCTGTTTTGTTTTTCAAATTGCTTAATGGTCTGTCTTATCTTGCTAGTCAACTCTCATTTTGCAGTGTGGAGATCAACAGAAAAATTAAACTTGAAACATAATCCTTGCCTCGGGTCTTTGACTTGTTATATTATTTCTTTCAGGCAAGGAGTACAGAATAACGGGGGGTGGAGGGGGAGAAACACAGGTTTAGTCTCACCTGTGTATTCAGATTCTAGAGCTGTGCTACTTACTAATTCCGTGACCTGGGGCAAGCTAATTGGCTTCTCTGAGATGGTTTTTGCACTAGTGAACTGAGGAAAACAAATTTACCTCCCAGGTTTCTTACGCAGTTTGCAGGAGGGAAGCACGGGATTGCCGGGCACCACGTGTGCTCCGTCAGAAGACACCAGGGAGTGAGCTTCACGTGAGGAGTTAAGGTGGCCAACATCAAGATACCCTTCCTGCCCACTGTGCTCGGTCACTGTGACAAGCTGCTGACTCTGTTTTGCCTGAACTCATACCTGGGAATGATCATGTGCATGATCATGTTCTGATATCTCAGTTCTTGCTTCTTCCTCCATGTTTGAATGGTAGGACATAGAAGCTGCAAACTTGGGTTCCTCCAAGGTCCGCTGTTTTCACCAGTCATTACGCAGAGACCCTGAGATGCCTTAAAACATCTTAAATGGTTTGCATTCCCTAGAAGTGCTGCTACTCCGTCCAGGGCAAGCAGTGTGGGGACTATGGTTTTCTGAGTCTTATTCTATTGCTTTTATTGTCAAACCACTTGAGTAGTCAAACAGTTTACATTACTTGAATAAATAGAATTTAATTAGCTTGTTCCTAGGAAAACGAGCTTGGTCGTGCCAGTTTTCCTAAGTGTCTTGCATTGTAGTCATTAGCTATAAGGTTTATGCCATTTAGTTAAGCATTGGTTCCTGACTTTTATCAGATGTATGTATTCCCAGCAATCAGGCGTGAGAATCTTTTATCTTGATTACAGGACCCAGAATAAGATTTGACCCCACTCATATACCCCTTCTGTTCTTCGTTTGTGGATACAGTGTTTACTCAGATGGATCAAGTACCAGACGTAACTAATGTGCTGGCTTGTGAAAGTGCACAGATTATATGGCTGTTTGCTGTTTCTCAGGATGTAACATGCTCTTACTGGCAATGATACATGGTGAAAACTTTTACTTGAATTGTGGACGTTCCGTTGGGCAGGGTGAACGTAGCTAAAATTCAGAAGCAATGAAATTAGTCAGTTCACTGAGTCTTAGAGATGGAATTTTAGTTAACAGGGAACCCTGGGTCAGCGAGGCACTTTCTAGTGTTTGTTGGGTGTTGGATTTCTTCCTCAGATTGCAGTGAGTGGGATGAGGTGGGGAGGGGCAGGTGATGAGATGCTTCCTTCATAGTTGCCCACATGCTACTACATGTATGTTTATGGGGGACACGGGAGAACATGGAACCTAGGCACAGATGAAACGAAAATGATACAGTAATGTCAATCTTCTACCACAAGGCTGACTTTACAAGCAGCCATGAAGAACGTGCGGCATGCAGAGTAACAGAATTCTATTAACGCCTGTGTTTCATTCAACCAATCTGTCTACCTATCCACCCATCTGTCTACCTATGCATCTATCCATCCACCCTTTATTCTCCAGTTTCATTAAATGACTTTGCCTATCTCTTAAAATTCAAGCTCAGGACAACTCCAGCTTCAAAGTTCTCCTGTCAAAAGGGCTAAGTTCAAGTTTCTTTCTCAAATATGCATCTATTCTACTGTGAACAGCAAATCTCTGACGTTAAATTTGCAGAGTGGGACTGGTGTTACCAGCCTGATAGGTAAGCAGGTAAATACATGTCCCTTTGACACACACCCCCCACACTGGCCAGGGTGCACGTATTGTGTTAATATTGCAGAGCAATGTAAAACGTAATTGACCTCCCCAAAATTATGGTGAGATCCTGCTTGCTTTGTAACATGTTTTCTCATTTTTTAATTAAAATCAAGCATTGCAGAGACTCATACTTTGTCTACATGCTGAACACTGATCTTAACTAGGATTTTTAAACTACCTCCCGGTTACTATAACTCATCTCTTGCAGATAGTAGGGGATATGGAAATATTCGCACCCCTGCCAGGAGCTGCAATGAACTCAAAGGAAATCAGAAGCAGCCTCCAAATCTTTTAGCCTGCATTCTACAGGAAGATCCCTCCAAAAGCTTGTCTTCATCACATGCCAACGGTAACCAATACTCCAGGATCTGATTGAATTTGGAAACACAAAAAAACTCCAGTGAGCTTACAGCTTTAAGAAAACTCAAGACTTTATTACTGGCCTTGATTCTTATTCTTGAAACATTATCCCAAACAACAAGACTGCGGCTGGTCCAGATACCCAATTCATCTGACCCCTAATGATAACCACACCTATGTGCTGAAGGTTTGTTGAGGATCAGGAATTTGATTTATGTGCTTTCTGTCTACCACCTCATTTAATTATTCATTTATTAATTTATTCTAAGAGTATACTGACTGTCATGTTAGCAAATCAGAGTCTGTGGGATAGGGATGATTCTTCTTATTTTATAACTGATAAAACTAAGTCTTCATTGAACTCACTTGCCCAAGGTCAAGTAGTGATCTGAAGAGCAGAGATTCAAATCCTGATCTCATTCCAAAGTCCGCACCCTGAAGCACTGTGTTATACAGCCACCCACGGATTCACACGCCCTGTGGGTCACCGTAGGGTTGACTGCGCTGCATTGCAGTGACGGTTTCCACCGTGAAAAAGGCCGAAGTGGCCCAAAGTGGACACTTAACATCACACAGAGTCTTGCTGGATTTCCACCTTTTATATATTTTTAAAAATATAAATGGAGTCACTTATATGGTGACCTCACAGCCTGGTTTCAGATACAGCCTTACGAGGAGGTTCCCAGGTGAAGAGATGGGGACAGCTGCTGACCTTCCTTCTTTCTTTCCAGTAGTATTTTTAGCATCTTGATGTCATGAAGTAAAGCAGGGATTCCCAAACCTGACTACGCATTAGAATCACCCACTGTTTAAAGGACCATCTGATTTGGTGGGTCTGGGGTGGGGCCTGGATGTTGATATTCTTTTTTAGATGCTGAGATGATCTGAATGAAGCCAGGGTTGGTAATCGGGGAGGTCGGCATGCAGGGAGGACTTTGAGACTAGAACCAGGAGGAGGCAATCTCAGATTTGGAATCCAGTTCTGTGGTGCCTCTCTGCTTCCCTCTGAGCCTTGCCCTCTGACTGCCTTCTGTTTTCAGACCGCATGATGAGAGCATCTATGGAAACCTCCCGTGGTCGTGGAGGTGGCTGTGCCTTTTCCTAAACACTATGGAGAGTCACCAACAGCATAAAGAGCATCTCAGACCAACAATGTCCACGCAGCTGTCTACCCCAGGGCATGTCCAATTCCCTCCACTGACCCTTTGGTCTGCTCCCAGCCCACAGTCTGAGTCTGGTTACTTAATTATGTCTTATTAAAAAGGAAAAGAAATTATTCTTGGTCCAGAGTACCTAGGGGTAGCCATTAGTTCTGCAAGCATTAATAATACCTTAAAAGTTACAAGAAGACACTAATCGCCACTGTCTCATTAGCCGCCAATGCTTCTGCCCCCAGGGCCTGGGATGAGACAAAGTTTTCCAGAGGTCAAAGGAAGATGTTCCCCTCCCCTTGCTCACTGCAGTCTTGTAAGCTCCAGGGTGCGCAGGGACTGAGATGGAATCCGAGATAATGATCTTTTGGGGGATGGTTGGGACTTGCTCAGTTCTCTACTTGGAGGGGATAACTGTAGACTAGGGGGACTCTGGGTGTCCTCTCCTGCCAGAGAAGCCAACAGTTCTCCTGAAGATGATGATCTCCGAGCCACCTCGGATCGGATAATGGCACTGTTCGGATGAAATGGAAGGCACTCTTATGTGGAAATGGGTTTGGTAACAGCCGGATGAGGAAAGATAATAGATCGATATTCAGGTCCTTAGGTCTGGTTCAGGTTGAGTTTCTGTGCCAGGTCTGGGCTGTGGACTCACCCCTGCTTCCCTGGTATTTTTAAAGTCTCAACTAAGGGACCAAAGTCCACCGCTTTGTCCTAACTTGTGTACAAGGATTACTTGCCATGAGGCCTGGGAGAATGAAGGGGGTACAATCTGGTTTACATTTCATATTGATCCCTCCTAAAAACACCTCTAATCTGGTACAATTCTTTCTTTTCCTCTTCCTGACTCTGGTGGGTGAGAAACCAGTTTAACCACAAAAAGCTTGGCACTAGAAGCTTTGTCTCAGGTTTAGTTTGCATAAACAAGATGGTCCCAAAGACTTTTTTTTTTTAAAGAGGAAAACAAGAAAGAGTGCCTTGGTTACATTTCTTAAGTGGGTCAAGCTTTATATAATCTAAAAATGAAATAAAGACTCAATCTGGAGAGTCATTTAGCAAGTCTTTATTCAAATAACTAATGACCAAAAATGGAAATGAAACTGAAATGGTCGCACATAACTTACTCAGAAACACAGTGGAACCAAAGAGTTCATTTTTAGGAAACAGTTATTTTATGGTAATAATTGTCTAGACAGGGGCCAGCAGACTGCAGCTCCCAGGTCAAATGTGGCCCGCCACTTGATCTTTGCAAGTGAAGTTTATTTTAACACAGCTATGCCCACTTATTTGCAATTCATTTATGACTGCTTTCTCACTAAAACAGCAGAGTTGTATAGTTGTGACAAAGAAGTACGACCACAAAGCTGAAAAGATTTGCTACCTGGACTTTTTCAGAAAAAGTTTGCCAACCCTTGATCTGGCAGACCAAACAGTATAAAACATATCGTTTGAAACAGGCTTTCTGGAAAAAAGAGATTATTTCCAACAAGTAATTATTGAGCACCTAATAAATGCAAAGTTTGTCTTAGGAATTTGAGGGAATAAAAAGATCCATCTTTTATTATCCTGCCCTTAAGAAAATTATAGTAAGTAGAAAAAGTCAGAAAAGAAGAAAAATGATTTCAAAATAGTAAAGCTTGAAAAATCATCCAAAATCTTAACTTTCTGAAAACGTAGCTCAAATGTCAAGTCATCATACTGATAAGAAAATTAAAAGCAAGAGAAGTTATCAATAATTAGGCTAACGTCATACAGACAGGTAGATAGTCAGGGACTGGAATCTCTACAATTTGTTTCTTCTGTATACACTGTACCAATTTACTTAATAATCTTGTTTATTCAACATTCACCAAGTTTTAATTAAGCATCTACTATGGGCCAGGCCCTCTTCCACAGGCTAAGGAGAAGGCAATAAGCAAAGCAGACCCCTACTCATTTGAGTTGACTCTCTCTCCCTTGAGCTTGTGAGTGAGTGTGTAAACAAACAGTGTGATGAGGATGGGCGCTGGAGAGACAGAGCAGGGGAAGGTGACAGGAGGAGGGGAAGGGTGCTTGGTGACGCTGCTCTTTGACAAAGCCTGCAGGGATGGCGGAGTCAGCCAAGTGGATATGCACAGAGCTTTAGCGCAAAGGCCTCCGGAAGGGAGGTGTGGGGCCTGTGTCAGGAGGGGCGCTGGGTGGAGGTGTCTGGGGTCTGGGGGAAGAGCTCCTGTGGGCTTCAGAACCCTTTCAGGAACTCAAAATGGAAGTCTTGGGGACATTTTAAGTGGTTCAAATGTTAAATGAAGCCCTCTTTCTTGAAACTCCTTGCCCCTGGGTGTTTGTTGTGTCTGGCTATAAAGAGTCTATGTACGTGTGTGTGTGTGTGTGTGTGAGCATGGGTGTGGCCGGGGCTGCAGGGGTCTTTCCCACATACAGCCCCAAATGACATCCTGGTAACCCCAGGTCACTAAGCATGTGGCAGAAACCCACAACGGAGAAGTAGCAGTGGGAACAGCGCGCATTTAGGATCAACTTCAAGTGGATTTGGGAAGCACGTAACTACTGTATTGCTGGTTCTCTGATTATATTTTCTGTTTGGGTAAATAACCAAGAGACAGTATGGAAAATGCACCATTCAAGTCTTGCCTGCACAAAACAAGAGGACCAGTGAACACCATGTGGGTCAGAGGTGACTGGAGCCCAGACAATGGCCGTGGGTTCTAGGAAGTCATTGGCCTGGTAAGGATAACCTTCCCTGGACAGCAGAAAGTGGGTGATCACACACCTACTCTCGGGGTTTGTGTGGACGAAGGGAAATAAGAGAGAGCAAGCCATTCGTGAAAAATTCAGACTAAAAAGTGGGATAATCCCTGGAGGGTGGAAATCCTGTATTGCTTCAATGCTGTGCTTTATCCAGATTTATTTAGGTAGCTGCCGCCACACTTCACACTGTAGCAAATGTACTGCTGGTAGCAGAGGACCTGGGTCTGGCAGGGCAGGTTCCTTTGTACAAGATGAAAATTCCACTGGGCTGTCCCAGACCCCCACCACGCACCGACAGACTGGGCCGTGTCCAGCAGGCCACATCATAGAGACGGTGGGCTCACCCTGGCCACTTGTATTGGAAACTCTGATAGCTCAACCTTTGCCCAGACATCTAGAACAAAAGCAATACTCCGCTGCATAGGAAGGTGACCTGGATGCTTTGCACTTGGGGAAACTGCAAATCTTAAAACACTCAGCAAGGAAAACATGTCTTACCAAAGTGCAAACCAGACACTTGGCACCTGCTGTCTGTGACGCAGGGCGCCCCGGCTGGCAGGAAAACCACAGTAAAGAACTGATTATGCTGCTAGAACACATTCCAAGGGCTGTCCAAGGCTATTTTTATTTTACAATAAGGTACAATATGTTCCATGATGTTCTCTATATTGGCTGTTTTTTGTTATATTTACATACTTATTAATCCCAGTAAATCACAGAGGATCTGTCAATAATTTGAACAAATTAAGCCTATTTAGGTGTGTTTACTAAATTCAACAGCTATAGTAATGCACATGTGTAATTTTTATTATAAGCAGAATACCAGTGTCTGGTTCTACCTATTGACTACGGAAGCCCTTCATGGGGGAGATGGACATTTCAAGAAACTGAGCCCCAGGAAAACTGAGTTTTGTAGACCAAATGCCAAAGTATGATACTCAGGAACAAAAGAAACTATATTTTTTACTCATTTTTTTTTAAAGAAAAAGAAGTCAATTTTGAAAGCAATGTTCAGTCAAGTGTTATTTGCTCAAAAAAAAAAAAGTTCTAAATCCACGTAATAGAGCATTCCAGGAACTTTACCCATAAGAAAATAAATGTTCCTGTTTTAACTTAGACTCCATAAAAATTAAAACTGTTTTGGAAGAAAGAATGGCTTCCCTGTAACATAATGGATATTCAACAACTCAGATGCATTTTGAGAACAACTTTCCGTCCACCTCGAAAAGGAAAACAGACAACCGGTGTAAAATTACTCCTAAAACCCAGACCACACATTAATACTCAAGCTCAAGAAAAACTTCCTTGCTAATGCTTAACTTGTTATCTTAACCACTTTTGCTTTTCCAGAACTTCCTAGCTACTTTTTAACCGTTTCCAATCAGGAAAACTGGACACAGTGCATTCACAGCCAGTCCCTGGGGCCTCTAGAGAAGGTTTAGACTTGATGAACTTTGCAAATTCCTCCTTGTTTTTATCCTTTGCAGACTTAGAAAAGTGTAGAGGTCAGGAGAGCGTTAGCCATCTACAACGCCATGGTGGGAGTTTATATTTCTTGATAGCCTCTAAAAAAAAAGCAATGGGAAAGCGCTGTAATAAATGTGCTAGCACTTGAAGAAATAAAGGTGGGAGAGGCAGAGAGGGCCAATAAATTTAAGTTAAAAAAAATCGAACTATTCATGGAGAAAGAATAGAGTGTACATCCTCAAATTAGAAGCTCTTTAAGAGAATGCAATAAAAATAAATCTCAGATATGCAAATTTACACCTCTTAAGAAAACATAAATAAATCATGATTCTTGTTGCCATTTTCCACGTTAACTTTGCTGACAAGATCAGGAAGCTTGAGCCAAACATCTGCATCAAATGACAAATTCACGGCAAAAATGTCCTTTTTCCACTGTAGGGCAGTCACAACAAAACAGTCACACAAGAAATGTTTCCTGCTTTCACTTAAATGTGGGTGAGGGTCTGTGGGTGAGGGTCCAAGCAGACTCCCCACACTGCAAGCGGTGGCACTGGTGTTTCGTGTGTAACCCCGAGTTTTATGTTACAATAAGGTTGGAGGACCTAACCCTTCTCATACCTTCTGTTTGCTCACTGGCCTGTGAAGATCTTGGACATCTACGCTGTACCTTGTTCATTGTTGAACTATTATTTTTATTCAGTTTTTATAGAGTACCGAAAATGTGGCTGAAGCTAAGTACCTTTTCTGCCTTTTCAGCTACAATGGAAAGTTTTCTGAAGCTCACCAAAAGAAAAAAGGGAAAAAATAAAAATAAATCAGGGGCCCAGAAGAGGCTTTTCAGAACTCGTGTGCTCAGATTCTCTGCCAAGGAGTCCCCTGGGTTGCCATGCCAGAGTGTGCTCCGGGAGGCGGGATGCCTTAGCTGAGGGCGCTAACGGGCTGTTGAATTTTATGTATTTTCTGGCTTGGTGGCCTTGTGACCTTGGTCTGCTCAGACAGCAAGCGTGTGGGAAGGGAGGAATGATTGCAAATATCAAAGTTGTAAAGTCAATATCAAATCAAAGAGATTGGGGGTTGAATACTTGAACATGCTTCTAGAACATCTGGCTCACTGAAGTATTAAAAACAAAAACAGCAGCGAGTTCTGAACACTTCTGTGTCAGCTCCAGGTAGATATGTCTTTTCTCCCTCCTTTACCAGCAAGCCAAGGACCGGCTTCCATGGCATTTCTGCAAGGTGACCGTCCCCACAGCCCAGGTGTTCATTGTCCCATCTGCAAACCTATTGGTGGGACTTCAACTGACAGATCTTCCCAAGTGACCTGCTTCTCAACAGCAGGGGGGTTTTATAACCAGGGAGCCACATCCGAGTACAAAAAACGCTTTGTGGGGAAAAGAATAGAAGAGAGAACTGAAAGCGGGGAACGTTTTTCCCTAGACTTTTGTTTTTCGACACCAAGCCCTGGACAATAACGTGTTGGAAAACACTTTTTATCTAATCATTTTGACTGTTTCTCCCCTCTTTTCCTTCCACTGGAGAAAAAGTTTCCTCTTATGAATAATCTTTCAGATGACATTCCTCTTAGGGTTTAAAACATTATAACCTTCAGCCTGGAAGTCAGAATTAGGCTGTTTCTTTAAAAAAATAAAAGTGTGTTTATTTTGTCTTTGCAATTAACCGAGGAACGTACCATTGCAACAGAGCTTTAGAATGCGTATTTACAATTAACACCTGATGCCTGGGTCTTGCTGTGGCCCAAAGGGTGGCTCTTAGCTCCCTTCCCGAGATCTTCCTGCTGCTCCTCTGTGCTTTGGACAAGGCCACGTTTCTGGAACTCACTGGACCTGGTCATCGACCATAAATGAGTCAAGTGCCTGACTGCCATTGATCTTGCAGGGCAGCCAAGGTTGCTTTTCATCTCCAAATGAAGGAGAGAACTGATGGCTGGGCTGGCAGGGCCCACTGCTTGCTTCGTCTCCATCCTCAGCTCCTTCCGCGCTAACGGTCCTCCACTGTGGCTGCTAAAACTCCCCGTTCCCAGCCATCTGTGAGATGCCAGCAGCAGGTTACCGAGAGAGCATCACACAGAGTCCAATGACCTCGTGAATGTGTGACCGCTTTCAAGCCCCGCCCCTCACCCTTGCGCTTTTGTTCCACATCCAGCAAGCTGGTCAGAAAGCCTGGGCGCTCCCTCCTTTGGGATGGGCGGGAAGTTCAAATCCCACTTGCAGGAATCTTTCCCCCAGCCGCATCTCTTCCCACAATCAATGCTAGGCCAGTCTCTTTTCCCTGCGTACTTTCTTAGTGGATGCATGTGTGGTATCATCATTCTCACATATGAACCAAATTTTGGGTGAAGGGGTTCATCCTGCCTCTGGAAAATCTCTTTAAAACAGTTTGCTGACTTGGACATGTCATTTTTGCTCATTATCTCGTTCCC
Organism: Lepilemur ruficaudatus; assembly: GCA_963574885.1. Taxonomy (NCBI): domain Eukaryota; kingdom Metazoa; phylum Chordata; class Mammalia; order Primates; family Lepilemuridae; genus Lepilemur; species Lepilemur ruficaudatus. Next base: position 48,700 of record CAUYRT010011487.1, read on the forward strand.
CTATTCCTGCTAGTGAAGGACCAACCTGCCCTCTTGTGTCACAGAGCAACAAATCCATGCTAAGGATGATGGAGTGGAAATAAAAAGGAGCCTGGATCTGTGATGACTGTGAGTCACCTCCCGACCCCTAGACTGCCTGCTTCTGGACCTCTTCAGTCATGACAAACAGCCTAAATTTGTTCAGTCACTTGTCACTGAAGATAGTTCCAAACATAGAGCTTATGCGTGAATAGTTTTATGACCTCTTGAGTGGAAATCGGATTTTTTCTGGGATGTGGACAGGTAAAAAAATTATAATCCTTGTAACACACCTAGGATTAAGCCATTCTCAGTGGCGAACCCCTATAGCAAAGGGCAGTCACTGGACATTTTCTGGGCTGGACTCATTTGGGGAGAAAAAGGGCTGCATAAACTCACAGCAAGAGCCTTTTTTTCATTTTTGATAGCTGGAAAATGATCTGAAAATCAGTCTAGGGTAGAATTTGGAGACAGGCTCAGAACTTAGCATCTTGCTTGGGACTCTCCCATATGTGCCTATGTGTCTGTCTCATGCTGTTAATGGGCTTAAGAAAACCAAAGTGTCAGGAAAGAAAAGGCCTGTTTATTTAGCATTAATTCTGCCATTGGCGATGTGCTAGACATGCAAAGAAAAGAAAATATAGGCTTCCTTCCCCGACCCCTGGTGGAGGGTGTTAGTGCAGGAATACTCTAAAAAGTCATTACGAGAATGACAATATGGGTTCCAAGTTCTTTCTAATAGAATTAGACTTTGATGTCATTTGGACAAAGCTTTTGTTATGTCTGTATTTTTGTAAACGGACACAAGTATCAGTCAGTACAAGTGATGATGAAGAAAATCTTGTGACCAGGTGCAGGAAACTGGAAGTTCGACCCGCCATCGCTGCACTCAGTAAGCTCCACAGCGTGTCCCTTACCAACCTGGTAGGTAAAGCAGAGAGGGGAGGGGTCCGGGAGCAGAGCTTCCTCATAGCACGGCCTTTCCTTATAAGTACTGTGACGAAACAACACAGCATTTATTTTTTGCAGCAATGAAAGCATAAAAAGCCTATGTGCAAAAGGAAACAATAATACAATTCTGAAATAGAGATATTAACACAGTCTAAATCATTTATCTTTAGAAAAAAGACATATTCCAGGAAAGTCATCTGTAACTGGAGCTGATCCAAGATCCAAATATTTTATATTTATATTTCACTTAGCTGCCAGTAAAAGTTAAAGAACAACCTCCAGCGTGCACTACAGATCAATAGACACTGACGTCTTCAAGCATCCTTTACAAGTAGCTGTGAGGACTCAGTGTTTTAGTGTTTTTGGTAGTCCACATTTCAAAGACACAACGTTAAGCATTCATGTTACTGATAGAGTAAATGTGTAATCAAAAGAAACAGACGGACAGACTCTACTCGCCAGCTCCCACTGCAGCATTCCCCGGGTAAGAGTGAGGGTGTCTACACCTTTTCAAGGAGTAATAAATAAGCCCAAATTCCAGTTCAACTTCTTCGAACAAAAGAAGAAAATTTAGTCAAGATTCAAAGCAGTTTGTCAAAAGATTTTCCGACAAAGAAGGAAAGTAAAAAGGAGGAAACTTCTGCTGCAAGACAGACCCCAGAAAAGAGTGCAACAGCTCTGCGTCCAAAGACCTGTTAGAGCTACTGAAACTGCTCTTCAGCTATATTGATTTTTCTTGACAGGTAAGATCTCAGTTGAACTCCTGGCATTTCTTGATCTTAGCATGAAACTACCTCATGTGGGTGTCTGGACATCACACCTGTGTCTGAACATGGAGAAAGTGATCTAGTAACACACCTAACCTGCCTGACAGGTATTGCCTCTACCTGGATGGTTCATTAATGAGTCACAGAATGTTTCTCTTGCTCTCTTTCCACTTGATTTCCTTCTTAGACTTGTTTGACTCAGGATGCTCCAATTTTTTTAAAACTCAAATTATAAAACAGTATAAAAAGCATTTGTTTATTATTCAGCTTCCACCAAAAGCAGATTATCTTTATGCATAAACTCATATTTATTAAAATGTTTATATTAGAAAAAAGGAACTCTAATAATACCAATGGCAGCATTCAAGTTGGTTCTTTATAACCATAGGAATATCAGACATTGAAGAAGTCATGATAGTTTCAGTGTATTGCTGCCCTGTTCAAAAAGGGCTCCTAGTTGTGAAACTCTCTTTAATGACTTGGACAGAGCCTGTAGTACTTGCCTAGCCATGGGAAGTCCTTTTAACAGATCACAAAGTCACTTAATTACTCTTGTTAAATCTTTCTAGAAAGAAGTTGTTTCTGTTGGGTGTTTCTCTTTAGTCTAGCAGGAACCTAGGGCTGTGGAAACAAATTATTTTGCTCTATGGTGTAGAGACGTTATTTAAAATATAACCCAGGGCTTATAACATATATATTAATAATTGTAATATATTTGTCAAAAACAGCACAGAGGATGTGGCAGGCTGTGTTGGAATAAGGAGATGATACAGACAATAACTTAAATGCACAGGAACAAATGAAGAGAATCAGAAAAGATAAATAAGAAGATTAATATGATAGAGTCTCTAAATATGAGTTTTCTCTCCTTTCTTCTCTCAGCTTACTCAATAGACATAAAACTAAATAAAGTACAAATTATGACAATTTATTGTTGGGTTTATAATATATAGATAGATAATATTACAATAACATCACAAAACAGTAGGAAGATAGGAGAGAGCTACCTAGGAATAAAGTGTCTATATTGTACTGGTATTAAGTTAGTATAAATCTGAAGTCAATTCTGATAAATTAAGATATATGCTGTTCATAACATTCCCTTATAATGCTTTTATTTTTGGAAAGGTTAGTGCTGATATTCTTCTTTAATTCTTGATTTTAAGAATTTGAATTTTCTCTCTTTTTTAATTAGTCTGCACAGCCCTAAGGAAACCACTAAAAAAAAGCTCAAAAATATAGTAAAATATCATTAAAGAAACTGAAATGTTACACTATAAACATACATTTAATACAAAAGAGATAGCAAAGGTGGAACAGAGGAACAAACTGTGACATGAGACACAGAAAGCAAAGAGTAAAAGGACAGACACAAACCCTTCCATATCAATAATAACATTGAATGTGAGTAGATTAAACAGTCAAATCAAAAGATGTGTTAGATTGCATAAGAAAACAAGATCCAGCCATATGCTGTCCATAGGAGACAGGTTGAAAGTAAAAGGATGGAAAAAGATAGTCATGCAAACAGCAATGCTAAGAGAACTAACATGGTTATGCAATTATCAGAAAAAATAGATTTTAAGACCAAAAAAAATGCTACAGGAGATAAAGAGGACACTTCATAATGATAAAAGTATCAATCTATGAGAAAATATAAAAATTACAAACATATACACCTAAGAGTGTCCCCAAATACGTGAAGAAAAATTGACAGAATTAAAGGAAGAAATAGATAGCTCAGCAATAATAGTTGGGGACTTTACACTTTCAAAACCACACTTCCAAGAATGTATAGAATAGCTAGGCAGAAGATCAAAAAGGATACAAGAACTGAACAACAATGTAAACAAGCTAGAACTAAAAAACATCTATAGACTAGACCACCCCACCCAACACCAGTAGAATATACATTCTCAAGTGCACACGGAGCATTTTCCAGGGTAGTCCATTTGCTTGGCCATAAAACAAGCCTCAGTAAATTTAAAAGGTTTGAAATCATGCAAGGTGTGGTCTCTGGAAAAGTTTACAAATATTTGGAATATTTGTAATATATTTGTAATATGTGGAAATTAAACAACACACTCCAAAATATGGGTCAGTGAAGAAATCATAAGAAAAATTAGAAAATCCTTTGAGATAAATTAAAATAAAAACACAACATACCAAAACTTATGGGATGCAGGTATAGCAGTGCTTAGAAGAAATGTATAGCCACAAACACCCACGTTAAAAGTGAAGAAAGATCTCAAATCAATAACCTAAACTTCCACCTTAAGCCACTGGAAAAATAAGAGAAAATGAAGCTTAAAGTAAGCATAGGAATATGAATACTAAAAATTAGAGGGCTAATTAATAAAATAGAAATTTTAAAAATCATATAGAAAAGTAATAAACCAGAAGTTGGTTCCTTAAGAAAAATCAACAAAATTGATCAAATTTTAGCAAGATTAAGAAAAAAGAAGATTCCAGTTATTAAAATCAAGAATTAAAGAGGGAATATTATTAATATTACTAACCTCATATCATTAAAAATATTATAAGGGAAAAGTATAAAGACTTGTATGCCATGGACATAAATGAATGGACAAATTCCTAGAAAGACACAAACTACTGAAACTGACTCAAGAAGAAATAGAAAATCTGAATAAATCTATTAAATTACTAATTTAAAATCTTCCCAAAGAAAACCCGAATCAGATGACTTCATTAGTGCATTCTGCCAAACATTTACAAAAGAATTACAAGCAATTATTCAAAAATTTTTTAAAAAATAATTTAAAAAATAATTCCCAACTCATTATATATATATGTATATATGTATATATATATATATATATATATATATATATGAAGCCAGTATTACACAGACACAAAAACCAGGCAAAGATATCACAAGAAAACTACAGACCAATATCTATTATGAATATAGACATGAACGTCCTCAACAAAAGACAAATCCAGAAGCATGTCAGAAGGATTACACGCTATGACTAAGTGAGGTATATTCAAGAATATAAGACTAGTTTAACATCCAAAAATCGATTAATGTAATACCCATATCAGTGGAATAAAGAACTAAAAACCACATGGCCATCTCAATAGAGAGAAAAAGAATGTGACAAAATCCAAAATCCATTCGTGATAAAAATACTCAACATACTAGGAATAGAAAGAAACTTTAACTTCATAAAGCACATATACAACAACAAAACAAACGAAACCTCAGCTTGCATCACACTTAATGGTGAGAGAGTGAATTCTTCCCCCCTGCCAAGATCAAGAACAGCACAAATCTGTCCACTCTCACCACTTCTATTTAACATTATACTGGAGGCTCTAGTCTGGGGAATTAGTTAAACAAAAGAAATTTTTGAAATCCAGATTGGAAAAGAAGAAGAAAAATTTTATTTACAGATGATGTGATCTTGTATATAGAAAATCCTAAGGAATCCACTAAAAATTATTAGAATAAACGAATTTAGCAAGGTTGCAATATACAAGATCAATATACAAATATCAATTGTACTGTTACATGCTAGCAATGAACAATCTTAAAGTGAAATTATGAAAAAAATCCCATTTATAATACCATCCAAGCAGAATAGGATACTTAGGAATAAATTTAATAAAAAAGGGCAAGACTTGTACAGTGAACACTACGCTCTGGTAACATAACATTTTGCATGCTACAAAATGTTGAAAAACACTAAAAAAGACAAAAATAAATGGAAAGACATTTCATAGTCATGGATTGAAAGAGTTGATATTGTCAAAATGGTAGTGCTCATCAAATTGATCCACAGATTCAATGCAACATCTATCAAAATTCCAGCTGGCTATTCTGCAGAAATTGAGAGAGTGATTCTATAATTTAGTGGGAGCTTGCAGGAGCCAGAATAGCCAAAAGAATCTTGGAGAAGAACAAAGTTAAAGATCTCACACTGATTTCAAAACTTATTATGCAAAACTGCACTAAAAAAGACAGTGTGATATTAACATAGGAGAGACATACAGATCAATAGACCAGAACTGAGAGTCCAAAATAAACCCTTACCTTTATGGTCAATTAATTTCAACAAGGGTGGCAAGGTAATCCACTGGGGACTTTGTATTAACTCAAAATGGATCATAGACTTAAGCATAACCTCTAAAAACTATAAAACTCTTGAGAGGAAATGTGGAAGCAACTGATTATGACCTGGAGTTAGACAAAGGCTTAGATATGACATAAAAGACGTAAGTGATAAGGGAAAAAAAATAGATGTATTGAACATCAGCAAAATCAAAAATTTTTGTGCTACAAATGATACAATCAAGAAAGTGAAACTACAACCCACAGAATGGAAGAAAATATTTGCAATTCATGTGTCTGATAAGGGACTTGTGTCTGGATTATGTGAAGAATTTTTAACAACTCAATAATAAAAATACAAAAAACTGAGCTAAAAAATGGGTAATGAATCTATATAGACATTTCCCCAAAGAAGATAAACAATTGATTAATAAAAACACAAAAAGATGTTCAACATCATCAGCTATTGGGAAAATGCAGATCAAAACCACAATGAGATACCACTTCAAAACCACTGGGATAGTTAGATGAAAAAGACAGATAGTATTAATTAATAATGAGGGTTGACAAGGATGTGGAGACATTGGAATGTGACCATACATTACTGGTGGTAATGTAAAATGGTCGAAATACTTTGGAAACCAGTTTGGCAATTTCTCAAAACATTAAACACGGAGTTATCATATGATTCAGTAATTCCATTTCTAGATACATAACCAAGAGAAACAAAAACACACATCCACAGAAAAACTTGCACATGAATGTTCATGGCAGCACTATTCAGAATAGCCAAAAAATAGAAACAGCCCAAATGCCCATCAGCTTAGGAATATATAAATAAAATATGGTATATTTATACACTACATTATTCAGCAATCAAAAAGAATGAAATACTGATACACACCACAACATGGGTGAGCTTTGAAAACATTATGCTAGAGGAAGGAAGCCAGACACAAAAAAGTCACATACTGTATAATTTCATGTGTGTGAAATGTACAGAAGAGACAAAACTCTAGAGACAGAAAGTAGATTAGTGGTTGCCTAGGGCCTGGGGGTGGGGTGGGGAGAGCAGGGGGAGGATGGGGGCCTGATGACTAAGTTGTCCTGGGTTTCTTTTGGGGGTGATGAAATATAAAACTGACTGTGGTGATTGCACAACTCTGTGAACAAACTAAAAGCCATCGTATTGCACACTTCTAACTTGTGAATTGTTTGGCATGTGAATTATATCTCAACAAATCTGTTTAAAAATTCCAATACCTATGAATTAGTCATGTAATATGAGTTTTGGCCTCTTAGTACATTTAGAAAAATAACGCAACATAGCAGTATTTATCAACCTTATTGCCACTGATATTTGGCGCCAAATCTATTTCTTGGGGGTGAGGGCGGGAGCCTGTTCTATGTTTTTCAGGCTGCTGCATCCTTGGCCTCTACCAGCTAGATTTGAGTAGCATCCCTCCCCTCAGACGTCACAAACAAAAGTATCTCTGGACATTGACAAATGTCCCTTGGGGTCAAAATCACCCTTAGTTGAGAACCACTGTGTACAATGTTTTACAGTAGTGACTGGACTAAATCTGAAGGTTTCAGCTTTCATTAACACTTTATATTTCTAGAAGTTTAACCATTTGCCTCTTATTTCTCACAAGAAAGCTAAAGAATAGCTTATTATTGTTATTTTCATCTTGTATCCTGAAGCACAAGGCAAGCCCAGTTAGGAAAAATGTCCAGGCACAATTATAACTTTCCACAGACTACGGCCTCTGCTGTCTCTGTTTAAATATCATAGTCAGGACTGTAACTTTAGTGAGTGTCCAATAAAGTATTAAGGTTGCTTGCCACACATTTAGGAGAGAGTCCTCCTAAACAGAAAGTATTTGGAGAAATAAGCATGCATTTATTTTCCAACAATGTCGGATTGGGAACAGAATAACTATTATTAATACCTCTGCAAAGAAAGAAAAATCCAAACAAGATTCCATAGAAATTTAAACAAAAATGTTTTACCTGAATTTAGTTGTTTTTGGTAACTTAGCCATCAAACTTCTCAATCTGCATTCAAGAAGCTGGACGAAAACTCCATTGATTAGAAGACATAAAAGTTGGTTTCCAAGTAAAGCAAGAGGACGTGTGATTTATTCTAATGCTATTTAGGGCAAAGGTTAAAAAGGAACAAAGGAGAAAAATTAGCCATGTTGGAAGCCCAGGAGGAACCTGAATTAGAACAGTAAGTCCTGGAATGAAACGGGAAAAATGTGACAAACTTGACGAGAGGGTGCTGAGTCAGTCACGGGTAGAGGAGAAGGCGTCACTGTCTCTCACGAGGAGTTGCAGCAATAGGAAGAAAGTGAGGAAAACCACGATCCGATGTAATGGAAAAACATCTTGGTCTCACACACACACAGTGAGTAATGCTCATTGTCATATATTCCTTTCATACTACGAAAATCGGATGTCTCACATTCACGAACTTTCCCTCTGCAACAAAATAATGCGTTCTTTCCACTGCTGACCTTATGTGCTAAGGGGATATCCCACTGTGTCCTTGGAGCATCTCTAAAAGTCAGTATATGGTCTCGGGGCTTAGCACTCTGTCTTTCCACATTCCCCCAGGTCAGTCTGCACTGGGCCAGCATTTTTCATGTCATTTGTGTTTCATGGTGCTCTGTTGAGACACCCAATGCTTATTTCTCTTTTCCAGCCACCCACCAATGTAAAGAGAAGGGCACCCTCAAAGTCATCGCACCCTGATCTGAGCATGTTGTATCCCTTCTTATTTTTTCTCTTTTGGTGACCAAACCCTACAGTGGACTGTTTCATCTTGACATTGTGCCCTGTTTGACAGGTAGAGCCTCTCTGGTCCCAAAGCTAGATGACCTTCGCTATGTGTTGAAGGAGGGTGGGAAACCCTAGCCGCAGAGCTATCTACTGTGCAAAATCACTGTGGCCCCTTCTTTGCTTTAACACTTACCTCTGGGATTGGTCCGTGTTTTGTTTCTCTGGAAAATTCCAGGACACCAGTGCTGAGGGAAGGGGACGATGAAGGGAGCCCTCCAGGTAGAGTGTGTGTGGGCGCCTGAGCGTGTGCGCTCACACGCCTGTGTGTCTCTCTGTTGCTATGTGGAGAGCCTGAGGTAGGGTGAGAACCTTGATTCATCTAAACCAAGGCACTGGGACCATGGATTCTAATGACTGCTCTTCTCCAGAGACTTCCTTGTCTCACAAAGCATTTATGCAAGTGCTTGGAGACAACAGGATTCAGACAAGCCTGTCTTACCACAGCCCAGAACACGGGGGATACTGGGATGGGACTCTCACTCCTTGAGAGTCAGGGTTGCTGGTTTAGACGGGGCTGGAGTTCCTTTTATGAAGAGGAGAGTCCGTGGCAACTCTATGAAGTGGCAAAGCTGACTGGATATGGCTTATTTTTTGTTTGTTTTGTGCTTTTAGGGAGGTGCCATTTTTATTCAGTGTGAGTAAGCACCAAAATGGTGTTTTACCATCGAAGAAAGAACCACCTGGTGAAAACGTTCCATAACACCAGAATTTTATCCCTGGTTTTGGATTTTTTTCCTTTTGTTCTCCTGCCCCTCTGTGTTGATAGAACCACTTCTTTTTTTCTTTTGAGGAAATTAAAACTTTAAATAGAGTTGTGTTGGCAGAAGGTATTTTCATGTGTTATTTGGGACACGCTAACATGTATCACCTTCCCTGACTACCCCAAATTTCACACAGCTCAAGCCCTTCATCAAAATGTTCCTTTAGATAGTAAATGACTCTCCCTATTGCGTCCTACAATATTACTGATCTGGAGGAGCATCACCCTTCCCCGGAGGCTGGTTGTATTTCCACCATCTGTTGGGTGCTGGCAAAACTGCAGTTGCTGCCGTAAGCCATAGAACCCTTGTTCTGTGCTTGTCTTCCAAGGAAACAGAGGCCTTAGTGTTGGTGAACAAATTGAAGAAACACAAATACGTAATTCATCATTTAGAACATCCAAAGGGCCACCTAAGATGTTGACTTTATTTTTTTAGAAGAGAATATGTTTCATAGTTTATCTCTGCAGCTCCCCTTTATATTGAATCTAAGGAAATAGCCTTTGAAATCAGCTGTAGCAATAGCCTAGGTAAGGTCGTAAACACTGATACTGAAATGTCAGGGTGTGTGGCCAACATTACGACAGCCTGAATAACCTGAAAAGCCTCATGCTGCAACTATTTAGAAAGGCCATATAACATATTTTTAAATGTTTAATAAAAAATGCTTTCAATAGAAGTGCCTGAAACACATAATCTGATGATGCTAAGGCAGGTGGGAATGGAGTGGATTTTGGTTTTAGAAACACAGGAGGCTAAATTTTCAATGCCCATACAGAGACAGGAGTTGAGGTCTTGGAGCCATAGGCAAGAGTGGGAACTGAGATTCCTCCTGTTAGGCCAGAACTCTGTAAAGGTTGGACCAGAAAATTACCTGCACATTAATACAGGATTACAACAAGGAAGTTTATCCCTTTCTACCTGGATTCAAGTGTGAAGACAGGAGCCCCTTAAGAATCCATTGGCACAACCTTTTTCCAAACACAGAATTAGGGTTTAAATTTGTACTGCCCTCTTTGTCCAGGAATTCCCTAGCTAAGAAATTAGCATCCAAATTATTCCAGACCAATGTGCCCCTTTGGAATCTTAGCAGAAGCAAAGATAAAACCTCTCTTGAGAAACACTCTAAATGAAAAAATAAAGGAAACCCCGATTTTGAAAATTTTAAAAATTAAATATACTAGGATAAAATATACTCCAATTGAGGGTCAGCAGGCTCAAAATAAATAGAATTAGAACCTCAGTAACCTGGGATAATAGGATAATAATCTGAAAGCAATTATAAAATAAATGAGTTTAAGATGATTAAAGATATAGGTAGAAAAGAGATACTAGCAAAAAGAATAAACAGATTTAAAAAGCATAAATCAGATCTTTAAAAAAAATATATAGTCATTGAAATTAAAAACTTAATTGGCAGGTTAAGGAACAGAAGAGATATGGCTGAAGAGAATATTAGTGAACTGAAGACAGATATAAGGATATGAGATACTTTCAGTTATTATCATGTTATTATTATCTCATATTATTATGTGAGATATTACAGGTATGAGTAATTATTAAGAACGCAGCATAGAGAGGTATAACTGGAAAATATGATGAGATAAATAACTTTAATGTATGTTTCATAGGTGTCCCAGAAAGAAAGTTAAAAAAAAATAGGAAAGAGACAAAATTCAAGGAAATAATTGCTGAGAATTTTCCAGCACTGTTGAAAGACAGAATCCTATATTCAAGGAGTATACTGAGTCCTGAGCAGAAAGATATGAATTTAAATCCACACCTGGACACACTATAGTGAATTGCAGAATACTAAAACAAAGATAGAATATTAAAAAAAAACAACTGGAGAGAACAGCAGGTCAACTAAAAGGAATAATTAGTATAAAGCAAAGTTCTCAAAGACAATTATAGAGATCAGAAGATAATAAAATAATGTAGTTAAATTGCTGAGGGGAGAATAGCAATATAGAATTTTATATGTAACTAACCTCTTATTCAAGAGTAAGGACGAAATAATAACAATTTTATTCATACGAAACCTAAGCAAGAACCACAAACTTTTAAAACATGTCCTTTAGCAAAAACTTAAACCTACAGAGAAAAAAATATAAGAAACAGTTGTAAGTAAATAATTGGTAAACATATGGGTAAATCTAACAAACATTGACTACAGAAAATAACTACAGTTGATTTAAAGACCATTGAAAAAGTTGCAACTAAGCAAACTGAGAAAGTAATCCCATATACAGTAGCTACAAATAAAATACAATACCTAATAATAAACTTCACCAAAGAAGTGAAAAAAATCTCTGTAATGAAAACTGTAAAACATTGATGAAATAAGTTGAAGAGGACAAAAAAATAGAAAGATATTCCATACTTAATGTTAAGGAAAAGATGGTAAAAGTTGAATTCTCTTTATTAGTAGGACATAATATTTCTAAAAAGAAAGTGGCAACATGTCCAAAGACTTAAAACCACACATTAATAACATCTCCTTCAGAAACTTTCCTTAGGGTATTATAATATAAACAAATATATGAGTAAAATGTTTACAAAATGCACACAATTTCTGTTAACAAAAAATTGGACATAGTCAAATTATGATATATTCAGGTGATGAAATATGATGTAATCATTAAAATGGTGTTTTAGGGTCACATGGAAAATGCTTAATACAATATTAAAGGAAAAAAGCAATATACAAAATTATATATATATATATCATGGTGACAGTTTTATAAAACAATAAATATTAAATATTCATTGAAAGGTAATACATCTCAACATAAATGGTGATTTTCACCTGGTGGATAATTTAGGTGATTTTTTTTAAAGTTTCTGCATTTTCCAAGTTTTTACACATTATTTTTATAAACATAAAAATGAACAAGTATTAATTTCAGTAAAAAGAGAAAATTATTTATATATAAGTATGAAACATAACATTTTCAGGATGTTAAGAAGTCACCCACAGGTACACAAAGCCCCCCTCTTTGCCTTTTATGGGTACATCCTTCTAGATCACCTCAAAGCTCAACAAACAAAAGCTGAACTTGCTTAAGGAAAAATGAATTACATGCTTACTGTGTGTAAGGGACTTGGACATACTTGCACGTGTGAACCATTCACCTCCTGTGCAGGGTTTTTTTTAATCCCCAGGCTTCAGAGTAGGAAAAAGATACCGGCAAAGCCATGTGCTTATCTCAAGTTTACACAGACTGCAAGCTGCTAAGCTGGGACCAACCTCAGGGCCCCTAAATGCCAGAGTTGAGCCCTTTCCAAGACGCCACAGACCCTGTTAAAAACAGGGATCAGACCCGCCCAGGCCCTTAATCCTATGGGAGTGGCTTCCATTTCCAACTAACACAGCCAAGGGCTGGATGTTTTGCTGCAGGACAAGGACAAAGCTCAAACCAACCAGATGTGAGACCTGTTCACAGTAACATAGGGCCTTTCTCAGGTCATAACCACTGTGCCTTCATGCTCCGGCGCAATGGGGCTTTGACGCTGTTTAGTGCAGAGCCACCATTCTGGACCCCAGAGTCGGTGCCTGGATTTGTAGATAGACTTTGCCTCCTGGTTTGACTCTGAGCATGTCAAAGGGCACTGGCAGCATATACAGTGACTTTTCACACCCTGGTCCCTTTTGGTCACCTGCCATGTTCAGGTGTGTGTGTGTGTGTGTGTGTGTGTGTGTCTTCCCCAGCTCCGGTGTGAGAGGACTCAGGGCTTAGCTATTGTCTAATTATCACCAAAGTTTTGATTGTTTCCAAGACTTGGATGGTCTGAAGGAACAGTGGCTAAATATTCTTTCTGGTTAAATTTAGTGTCGTACCCAAGGCTTCCACCTCTTGTCAACATTTGCACACACACACACACACACACACACACACACACACCCTGAATAAGATGCCTCACGCTCCTCGCCAGCCAAAATAAAGTAGTGTGATTTCCTAGGAATGAGTATCTCCAGCACACCTAAAAGTGTTTCAGGTGAAGAGAGCTCACCAAGAGTGAGGGGATCGCATTCCAGTTCATCCTTTGAGCACGAATCTAATCCCCACTGATTTGGGGTAGTGTTTCCTAATATTTGGACAACAGTAAGCCCATAGCTGCATTAGATTCCTAAGCTTAATCTCTGTTGCTTCATGTCTGGCTGCCTAAACCTGCTCCAGCAATGCCCTGGGGCAGTGAGAACACCCCACTCTGGCCGGGGCCACCAGGAGATTGTGCCGTGGCCCTACAGACTCAGAGGAGGTGCATTATGGGGTCAGTACAGCTGTGATGCTGGACAGAGCCAGTGGCTTCCCCAGCTGGTCCCTGCTGAGACAGACACGGAATGGAGAGCAGTCAGCACTCTTGGACACGAACAGTACACAGGCACCTTAGCGTAAGCGAGAGATTTCAGCTTCTACTAAGGACTAAAACTCACATTCCTTTTGATTTTCCTCTGAGGTGACAAGTAGATAATTGGGTGTTTTGGGTTTTTTTTGTAAAAAAAAAAAAAAATACTTCTAAAAACTATGACATCCCATGGGTGTTTGCTGTTATCACTGTTACCATTCTGTTGGATGAAGATCGTTCTAGGGGAAGTGAGCTTTTCAATCATTCAGTATTCGAATGTTAACCTTTTATTGGGCAATTCCTAGAGGCAAGGTCTAAAAATACCTCCAGTGCCATGGGCATAATTGATTTCTAAGCTCAGACACAACAAGGAAAATTAGTAAGAAGCATTTAATAAAAGCCACAGCACAGAGAAATCTGGTGACATTGACTCAGAAAGACCACCTGGGGCCTCCCTGTCCATTTCCTAGCTTGTTGCAAACATCTGGGTTGAGCTCTATCTTCCTCATGACCCTGCTGTGATTAGGGGCCTTTCCCGGACCCCCATGAGTCACTGAGCAGGGGCTTGGGGACCTCAAGGGACTGTTGTGGAACTGATGAGAGATTCTCAGAGCAAAGTGGGGCCACCTGTCTAGATCCACACACGCTGTCCCCTGCCACCGAGGGACAGAGCAGCATGTCCCTGACAGACCCGGGGAAAAGAGGAGGTGTGATGGGCTGACTTGTGACCCACACAAGATGTTGAAGTCCTGCTCCCCAGGACTGGTGGATGAGCTCTTACTTGGAAATAGAGTCTTTTAAAACGATGGAATTGGGAACGGTAGGGTGGGATCTAAGCCAATATGACCAGATGACTGAAAGACACGGGACGAGGATGACCCCCTGCCTGCAGCTACCAGAGGCCAGTAGAGAGGCCAGGAGCAGATCCCTCCTCCCAGCGCTGAGGAGGCACCAGCCCTGCTAACACCCTGATGCCATCCTTCCAGCCTCTGGAACTGTGGGATGTGTGTCATCCAAGCCACCCAGTCTGTGGTCTTTTGTCACAGCAGCCACAGGACACTCATGCAAAAGCAGGTGTCTTCCCCCACCGTAGCTCTGTGTCTCAGTGGGCCAGACCAGCTGCACTGCTCTCAGGGGCTGCTTAAACACGCTAGCCCCGGGCCACGTGGGGGGCTCGTGCTTGAATGAAGGACGGAACTTCAGGCTGTGCATGGATTTAATTTGTGCCAAGTAAATCCCTTCACAGGTGACCAGGAGGGACGCAAAGGTCCAGATATCTGTTTTCCTCTTTTCACAGTGTATTCATACGAAGTACACAATGACTGTACCCTCCCCAAGAAAGCATTTACTAGGTGACTGCTCCAGGGAAAAACAGGGTTTGCCCTCTGCCCTGTCCAGGTTACCTTTTGTGTCCTTCAGTGATGGTCACGGAATTACCCCTCGGAGATTAATAAGGATCGTCTCCACTCTTAAGGAGGGAGTCCCAAGTGCATTCACTTCAGGGTGTAAGGTATTATTTCCCAGATTCTAATGTCCGTAGGAATCCCCTGGGATGTTTTCTAAAATAAGATTCCCAGAGGCCTTCACAGACCTACAAGATCAGAATCTTTGGGGATGGGACAAAGAAATCTCCAATGAATCATCCCTCCTACTCTCCCCTCACCACCACTCCACCCCAGGATACTGATGCAGGTAGCCTGGTCACCCCTCTTTAAGAAACACTGTTGAAAATGACTGATCAAAGTGTATGGTTTTACCTTTGCTATATATGTATTTTTGGAAGCAACACAATTTCTGTAAGTTAAAGTCAAAGGAATGAAGCTCTAACTGTGGAATGTTAGACTTTGATAAGTTAGGGGTGGAGACACCTCCTCAAATGCCTCCTCAGCAGGGATGGGCTCATTCCTCTAGTAAGTGACAAGTCACTGGGTCAGAGATTCTTTTCTTCATCTTTTCGTCCATGGGTTTTTCTCATGCTCAAGCGAAGTGAACAGCATGGTCACCTGCAGTGGTGACTGTCAGTCTGGATCAGGCGGCAACAAGGGAGCAGTGACACTCTGTGAAGTGCCACATGAAATATTGATACATTGTATTCCATTTAGAGAGACATGCTAGGGGAAAATATGACCTGATTGTATGCGTGCAATATAAAGTAACAGCCAAGGGAATGTGTGGAAACCAAGCTGTCCTGCCGAGCTCGAGTGACTATTTCTGGACAGTTCTGTGGTTCGTCTCTTGCACATGGTGACTCATCTTCTCACAGGCCCAAACTGTGCACGCGATTTGAGGGGGGAAATTTTAAAGTGAAAAACTGTGACCCATTGATTGTATCATTGTATTTTCTATACATTGATACACGGATGTGTAGTGAAGGGGCGTCTCAGACCAACTGCAGGCGTGGAGAGGAGAATAGTTTTGTTTGAGTAAATCTACTTCCTACAAGCCTTGAAATTCTGTCCCAGGGGTTCCCAAATGGGTGTTGGTCTTCTGTGTGTGGGTGTGTGTGCATGTGGGGTTGTATATGAAAAAAATCACCATCACATTTTCTCCAGTGACATAAGAGTATTTTAAGGTTGCTGTTTCAAATTGGGCAAATAAATTCTTAGGCGTATGGCAAGTAGACGTGTTTCGATGGCATAAGACTAAAATTTCAAAGAGGGCAGGGAAATAGCCGCTTTCATTTATGTAGGGCTAGATATATTTTATTAATTTTATTTTGCTATGCTGTCTATATTATATAATTTTATACTTCTATATGTTATATCTATTTACCTATAATGCAATTTATGTTTTATATTTATATGTTACATTATTATGTTAAAACAGACATGGACATGTTTTGGAGTAGACTGCAAAATCCAAATAAATGTTTTAGATAAAACTCTAGATTTTAAAGAAATATAGCATCTGCAGTGAGTGTCCTAGGGGCTCGGCCATTCAGATACTATCATATAAACAAATGATCAAACTAAGTGAAAAAGCACAGGACAAATATGAATAGAACAGAAACACAAATGTATAGAAAAAGTAATACCTGTGCATCAGAAAATGGTTATCTTTTGCAGTATAATTGGTTAATTTTAATTTTCTTCTACATGCCATATTTTTATTGTTCATATTTTCCACAAAGCACATGTGTATTACTTATGTAATTGGAAAAAAATATCACTCCCTATCAAATTTTCCATGCAGTTTCCCATTTCCTTTGCTTAATTACATTTGTATATCCATTTTCTACATGATGTTAGCAGCTCCCAATAAAGCCATAAACAGAGTTTTTCCAGGATTCGACTCCTATTGCTAAGGGAAATCCCTTATTTATTTTCAGATCTCCTGTTAGGTTCTTACTTACGATCTGGCTCTCAAATTCTATTTGCATTGTTACCGCCAAACACTCCTCTAGCTAGAAGAGCCATCACGCATGCATGGCTCTTTCATCGTATAGTAAGTACTTGAAGTTAATTCCAAGGTGCTTTGTGAGACAGTCTTGGAAATATTTGCTCTAGTGTTTCAAAATAGCTAAACATTTGATCCCTGTTAGCTTTCTCTACATTGTGGACGGCACTGCACAGTTCAAGGGCATGTCTCTCTTGGCAAGGTTTAAAGTGTGAGCTCACCCAGAGAGAAAAGAGTAGCTAGTAAATGGGGATCCAAAAAAATTCTGGTGCCTGCTTCTCATGCCAGGTGTCAGGTGCTGATTCCCTGCACCCAGGGAACTTTCCAGAAGCAGTGGCAGTGGCCACATTTGACTGAGGTATTATAAGGAAGGTGCAAACAAAAATAGCCCCCTATTTTAGGAAAGATCTTTAAAAGAAACTGGAAAAACAAATTCCTTTTTACCTCCTCTTGAGGCTTTCATTAAGAGTGTTTATTCTTAGATGAAGGGGATTAAGGGAAAAGGTGTTTCAGATGTTGGTTCACCGCCGGATACTGAGATGCCAGCTCTCAGCTTGTGATGAAATAGTTGTATAATGTGCACTTTTGTAAGAGCTGTTTCATCCCCTCTGGTTAGGGGCTTTGCTAACTGGAAACAGGCTTCCTTACTGATATTCTCCAGTATTGCTTTGATAGTCTTTGCTTAACAGTTTCTTTAGAGCGGTTGTTTTCAACATTTTTTTACAGTGGTAGTATGAGAGAGATGACATGATTCCCTCTCATCTGAAGAGACCATAGCGTAAAGTATGGTCTTTATGTTAGAGGACCGACCACCCCTTTGCTCTGTAGGCACTGGTCTGCACCACTGCATGCCCTCCCTGCCCCAGCACGGCCAGTCGGACTGTTTGCACACTGGTCTGAGGACTACTGCAATGTCAGTATTGTCACTGTGGCCTAGGACTAGTCCTTTTCCCAAATTAGAGTTTTCCAAGAAGGTGAAGAGAAGGAGCCAGCTACCATTGAGAGGTTTCACGCAAGGCACATGATATACATCATTTCTTTAATCCTCTCCACTTGACCTTGAAGTTGACATTACAGGTGAGTAAACCGAGGCTCAGAGAGGCTAAGGAAATTACCCAAAGTCATCATGTTAGTAGGTGGCAGAAGTGGAATTTAACCTGGGGTAGATCTTGCTCTGAAGCCTTAGTGAACAAAAACGTTTTTTTTTGTTTGTTTATTTGCTTTTATTTTTTTTTTTGCGTTTTGAATAGAAATAGAAGGAAACTGAGAGCAGGATAAACAGATGGGAAGGAAGTTACTGGGCAAGATGGTTAACTGGTTTTGTTTCATGTAAAGATCAAATCCTGAAGTTTCCTTTTGGTCCTTCCAATGACAAGAGCCTTAAACAAGCGTATGAACAAACTGGTCATGCCTGTGCCACATGGTACGCGTATATGAACCAGCCCAAGAACCAAAGCAGTCAGATCGTTTCCTCTTCTGTATGGAAGGACAGCAGAACGGCTTCCCCAATTCACACCTTATGGAGTGCTGCAGGCTCTCTTGAGACACAGCACGGAACGGAGGTTTGTTGATTACCAAGTACCAGAGCTATTAACATCATCACTTCTGTCTTCACGGAGCCTGGCCTTTGCAAAGGTGCAATGAGAAAGGGAGCCAGAATTTCTTCACAACTTGAAAGTAAAGGAAATTATTAAATTGGTGCCTTTAGGCAAGTAGTCCTAATTGATCAGGACTCAAAATACATAGTCTGGGTTTCTTCAGTTGATCAAACATGCAAGTAATTAACTTTTCTTTGTCTTAGAGCCAAAATAACTGGAAAGAGACTGAACAGAAAAAGCCAGTGGTTCTGAGTTACTCGACACGCTACAGTCCTCCAGGAGGACCAGAGAACCTGGGAGTGAGCACTTTCACCCACCCTTTAGGGCCGTACCTTAGCCCTGGCGAATGGAACCATGCGAATCCTTCATCGTCGGCATCCTGGGTGGAACACACTGATGGGACACAGAGTATGTTCCGTGTGCCTGGGTCCTGGGAGCCAGGAAGGGGCATGGAAGAGCCCTGTCCCTGTGGGATACGGAATAAAGAAAAAGGAAGTTGAACAAAGGACAGAGAGAAGGGAATTCTAAGAGATGGGTGGAGGGAAAAAGCCCTGTGCAAAGGGAAAATTTAGAATCAAATAGAGATAAGACTAAGCTAGGGATTTTCAAATAACTCAGAGAGACTCCATGGTCCTTGAGGCCGTGACTCCTGGTGTAGTGGGTAGGATAGAGTCCCCTACAAATTCACCTTCCTCTGGAACTCAGAAGATGCCTTTATTTGGAAATAGGTCTTTGCAGAGGTAATTATTAAGGATGGACATGAGATCGTACTGGATTAGGATTGGCCCTAAATCCAGTGTCCTTAAAGAGTAGAGGACACAGAGAAACACACAGAGAAAAAGGCCACAAGAAGGTGGAGGTAGAGACTGCAGTGATGAGGCTTCACGCCAGTGATGACAAACACTGGTGACAGCAGCCAGAAGCTGCGAGAAGCAAGGAAAACACCTTCCCTAGAGCCTTCAGAGGGAACATGGCCCTGCCAACACCTTGATTTTGGACTTTAGGCCTACAGAAATATAAAAGAATAAATTCCTATTGTCTTAAGCCACCCTGTTTATGATCATTTAGAGTAAAAGCTTTTCACAGAAGCCGGCATAGAGCGTGGGAACTGGACACCATTCAGACTCCAGGCCTGTTCCGCATTGTACCGGCCGGAGAGAAGGCCCAGGGCGGATCGCAAGGTGTGAAGAAGGACTGGATTGAGGAAGGATGCCACACACATTCCCCTCGGTGACACGTTCTCCGTGTTCCCCAGCACGCCACGGAGGCACCGCTCAGACACACACGGAGGCTCAAGGCAGGTTGAGAACTTGGAGAAGGTTTACTGTGGTTTTACATGCTGTGTTTTCTCACTAAGAAAAGTATCCCGCCCAAAAATGAGAAAAGACCTGCCATGAGCTGCACACAGCTTGAGCATGATGGCAAGAAGGGATCTTGGTTGAGGAATTTTGGTATTATTTTATTTGGGCATAAATTGAAGTCACTTAAACCTCCTGACACTTAAATATTTTGATATTTCTTATGCACAGTACAATGATCAAAATTGGAAATTAACATTGTCACAGTACTCACCTAATCCATTATCCATATCCAAAGTTTGCCGATTTTCCAAACAACATCATTGTAACTGTTTTTCCGCTGGCCCAGGATCTAACCCAGCATCACGAATTGCACTTGGTTGTCACACCCGCTGGGTCTCCCTTATTCCAAATCAGTTCCTCAGCCTTTCCTACTCTTTATTGACCTTTATAGTTTCAAAGAATAGGGGGAAGTTGTCTTGGAGTCTGTCCTTCAATTCAGGGTTGTCAGATATTTCATTATGGTTTTGATTTGCATTTCCTAAAAGACTGATGATATTGAACATCTTTTCACATGCCTATCGATCATTCGTATTTCTGCTTTGCAGAAATTTAAATCATTTGTCTGTTTTTATTTGCGTCATCTTTCCACAGCTGAGTTGTGAGTGGTGTCGTTTATATATTCTGGATTCAAGTCCCTTATCAGATATATGATTTGCAAATATTTTGTCCCATTCTGTAGTCTCTCTTTTTACTTTCTTGACATTGGTTTTTAAAGTACAAAAGTTTTTAATTTTGATTTAATCCAATTTATTGATTTTTCTTGATCCTTACGTTTTTTGTGTTGTATCTAAAAAATTCTTTGCCAAGTCTGAGCGACGTGGGGGGTCACTGTGGAGGGGTGGGATATGCTTGAAAAGTAGTTGGGGAGCGGAATTAGGGGTCTCAATAGGGGAAAGGAATTCCTCAAAAACTGATTCATGTGATTAACTGTACACCTTGGTAAATTCACTGAAAA